>SNQJ01S0073423.1:22742-37671 GCA_010110895.2 Picea sitchensis | reverse complement strand
TATTGTATAGATCAAATCCTCTTTTGTGGATTGATCAAGTCGGGTCTTGTATAAGATCAAATCCCCTTTTGTGGATTGGTCAACATATATTTGTATGGTGGTATTTGAAAAGTCGACCCCTAGTAATTGTAAAGTACTTTTAGCCACTTCTAGGAGAAGTTGGCTCCACTACGTGAAGCGTCACAACCCTAGAGCCACCTAACAAATTGTATTTATATGTGAGGATGGTGTATCATTTGAAAACACTCACCACACTAGCTCTGCATCTATGAAGAAGTTTAAAAGTCTTCGAGGAACTGCTACTGCAGCTAAGTGTGATGTCAAGGAGGGTTCTTGGTCTGTGTCTTGGTATTTCTTGGTTAAGTGACGTGCTACTCTTCCTAGTGAAGGAGTATATGAGGATCTTTTGTTCGGTCTTTAGTCTATCTATATTGAGGATGTTTTGATGGGTTTTCCCCCCATGAGGGTTTCTTAGGATAATTTGTGTGTCTCTATTGTTTCTATGATTGCCTCTCTTTCAATGATCTTATTTATGCAACTAATGTGCTAAATGTCTATAATAATGAAAGAAGAACCATAACTTCTAGTTGTATAAGTAAAAATTCAACATGGTATCAGAGCATGCCTGAAAGAGACCAACTCACAGTTTATAAGAAGTGGCTAGCTTCAACTCACCCTCTCCAAGATTCAGTTTTTAGTATTGCAGCTGCTGCAGAATTAAGGTTTCTGCATAAACCCTAAGTGTGACGTTTTCCTTGTTTGAGGAGGATGTTGGAGAAAGTAACCACACCTAGGAACTTGCCCTAGGAGGACACATCTAGTTCCTGGATTAGAATTTTGAAATTTGAAGTTTGAGAAATTATGGTTTCCTTATAAAACCCTAAGTTGTAGTTGTAGTTGCAGTACCAATTGCAGTTGCAGTATCAGTTGCACTTGCAGTATCAGTTGCACTTGCAGTGCCAGTTCCTTCGTACCAGTTCCTTCATGCCAATTGTAGCACCAATTGTAGTGCCAACACCAGTTGTAGTACTAGTTGCAACAAAAGTTTTTGTGAAGTGTTGGGACTGATTTTTATTGTCCTAGTGCTCATTACCCTAGAAAATCTCTAGCTACCTTTAAATTACAAGTTGCATCAGCTTTGAAGTTTTAAAGGTTTGTTATTTATTTCCGTTGTTTTTGGATGGTGCCACTACTTGTTGATACTTACAAAGGTATATGTACTTACATATGTTTAAAATATATCATTATTTTAAAGGGTATTTGTAGGAGAAAGGATCTTTTGTTTGAACAAAAATGATAGATCTAGAGGGATCTCAGATCCAACACATTCAGAGGAATTATGCACCCTAGGTTTGATTACTTTGATATGACTCTACTTGTTATGGAATTATTGTAATCTTATGAATATCTAGGTTTCATTTTGATCTGTTGAAGTCATCATACTAACCATTGGTCAAAATTAAACTCAAAGTATTATATTGATTAAAGTTGAGATTATAGAGTTTATTCCCTAACTCAGATTTCTGTCAAGATAACATATTGTCTTAGTAGAGAGGATAGGTTGAAGAAAATACTTGTCATCTTGAATGAAGGAGACTCGGAAGAAAAACAACACACTCGTTATTGAGGACAAGACTCCAGGTTCCAGGTTTGATTGCTTAAATTGATAAGATTCAAATTTACACATATCAAGTTTCATAACTGCCAAACACTATAGTTTTGATAACAATATTTGAATTTTTTTATTATTGAATACTTGGTAGCATGTGAGCACTATTGAGATAAATGCTTACTGTAATCATTTACTAGATATAACTAACATCTCCTCTAGGAAAAAATTCTTGTTTTGTTTCCAGGTTACCATGGAGGAATGATTGATCACAACACTAGAAGAGTGTTTCTCTCATTCGTTATTACTGTATTTATTACTTTTTACCCTTGTTTCAGGCAAGTCACAAGTGATATCTCTAAATGAGATACCATGACGATTGTTCTCGCTATTGTTTTATTATTATTATAAAGTATTATTCTTGTCTACCGTTTCTCCCTTGTTGTTTTTGTTCCAGACAGGTCACAGGTGATAATCCCGAGGAAGCTATAGTGACGGTTGCAGGAGACAACATATTAGATGAGACATGGAGAAGACTATCCAAGTTGTATACATGACTGTATACATCCATGTACCAAAGAACATGAAGAAGAAGCTACTTTTGAGATACAAAGTATATCATATGGGTATTGATTGTAAGGAGCAGAAGGCTCCAAAGATGACCGAATAATAGAATAGAACTCACAGTAGACTTGGTCAATGGATAATGAAGCCATCTTTTCAAGAAGCAAAATCCGTTTGAAGTCTGAATCAACTTTTCATATTAAGACTTGGTATTCAACACCACATATATCCTACAGAGACTATGAAGTTTTTTGTAGACTCATAAGAAATCAAGACTCATAGTAAGCCTGATCTCATAAAGGATCAGATGGGAAAAAGAGACATCTTCCAAGACTTGCATATAGATACCATGAATTGAGAAGACTAGATCATATCTTTAGAGACCTCTAGGAGACATGAAATATCTTGAGAAGATTCCCTTGTTTCAGTGACAAAGGAGGAAGCCATTCCAAAGGATTGGGATACGGTTTTTTCCTTGAGACCAGAAGGGAAGTCAATGGTGACTTCCAAGATTAATCTAACAGATCAAGCATCATGCAGATAACAATATAAAGATGTACACAGCCTGATTTGTGTCCAGAGAATTCTCCCAACAAGAGGGAGAAGAATATGATGAGACACTTTCTCCAATAATCAGAATAAGTATATATAGAACAAACATGATTCATTAAAAGAAGACGACACAATATGAGATTCAAAGGGAGAAGGTATGAAAATCCATGTATTTGAGATTGAGTTATCTCCAGTACTAGTTGGTGCAGTACATGAGTTGGGACATGGAGACATGACTATAATAGTAGATTGAGTTACCTCCAGAGAAAGAGAATAATATACCCTCAGTGTCAGTTATTGAGCCACTCTCAGTTTCAAATGAAGATGTTGCCATGATAGAGTAGAGGAGTTACTCTCAGATTTCAACAACCAGAGTGGCAATGGAGCAGTCATTCTCAGCTTCAGAATAGCTGCAGGTGTAGAGTCCCAGTTCCATAGGAACAATTGCAAAGAGAGTAGAGGACATACTCTCAGGAAATGAGACAGATAGTGCTTTGCAGAAAGAACATATAGCTAGCACATGATTGTGCAGATTAATTTGTAGCTGAGCAAGTTGAAGCAAGCTCCAAGAACTTGGTATGGAAGGATTGATAGTTTTCTGATGAGCTTGGGATTTACCAAGAGTAAAGGTGACCCCAACCTTTAATTCAAGATTGAGAATGATGGACCAATTATAATGTTGCTATATGTGGATAACTTATTCTTGACAAATGAAGAAAATATCATTACATATTGTAAGAAGAAGCTCGCCGCTGAATTTGAAATGAAGGACCTAGGCCCGATGCACTATTTCTTATGTCTTGAAGTATGACATAGCCCATAAGATATTTTCCTTTATCAAGGAAAGTATGATGTGGAAATTCTAAACAGATTCGACATGATGGACTGTAAGGCCATGTCCACTCCTACGAAGACCAATCTGAAGTTATTGGATGATACTTCGTTAGAAATAGTTGATGTTACTCTATACAAACAAATGATTGGTTTGTTGATGTATCTAACGAATACCAGACCATATATATGATTTTCTTTGAACACATTGAGTCAGTATCTGATGGAGCCCAAACATGTTCACCTTGTAGCTGCAAAGCATGTGATGAGATACCTTAAGGGTACATTGGACTATGGCCTTTGTTATACTAGATATTATGACTTCAGATTTTATGGCTAATGGGAAGGAAGTGCTTTAGACAGGAAAAACACTTCAGGATGTTGTTTCAGTTTAGGGTCAGCCATGACTTTGTGGAAAAGCAAGAAGCAATCCAATATTTCTCTCAGTACGATAGAAGCATAGTACATTTAAGCATGCTCCGCCAGTTGTGAAGCCATATGGCTTCAGAAGTTGTTTACATGTCTATTTGACCTAGAGATGGATGCTACCATGATCTTGTGTGATAACTAGAGTTGCATAAAGATGAAAGAGAACCTAGTGTTCCATGATAAGACAAAGCACGTTGATATCTAATACCACTAGATTCATGACTTGGTGAAGAAGGGAGCTGTGAAGCTCCATTATGTTGGCACATATGAGGAGGTTGCAAATGTGTTGACTAATCCTCTCTCTTGTGTGAAGTTTGAGTACTTCCAAGACAAGCTTGGTGTTGTCCAAAAGGACCTCCCTCGAAAGGGGGAGTGATGCAGATGATAATATGGTATTCTAACCAACAACGGGTAACTTAGTTAGGATTTTATATCCCAGGGGATTGATCATCCCTGGATAGATCCCGAAGGTCCGGTAAGGACGGTCTATCAAAGTACATGTGCATGTATATGCCAGTTGTGGTCAGTAGTGGTAGCTCAGTTAGGATTTTATATCCTAGGGAATATTAGGATTCCTCAGTAGATCCTGAAGGTCTGATAAGGACAGTCTGTCAGAGTACCATGTGGTATCTTGTTAAGAGTTTATATCCTAGGGAATCTTATGATTCCTGGGCATATCTCGAAGGTCCGGTAAGGACAATCTGTCAGAGTACCACATATGTTGTTGTTGATACACCTGCCTAATTTTGTTGCCACATATAGATGCCGATGTTCCAGCTTCGTGTTGTTGATTATGTTATTCTAGCTTCGTGATGTTGATGATGATAAAAAATCCTGATGACCTATAGATATGACCGACAATTTTCCTGATGTTGATGACGATGTCCCCTCCTCTTGATGATGTATTGAGTACAATCAGTTGTTATTCATGTTGTAAGTAGAATACCCTTCTTGTTAAGGGGGAGTGTTGAAATATTGTAACTTCGAAGAATATTCTACTTATATTTGAGTCATTATTGTATAGATCAAATCGCCTTTTGTGGATTTATCAAGACGAGTCTTGTATAAGATCAAATACCCTTTTTTGGATTGGTCAACATATATTTGTATGGTGGTATTTGTAAATTCACCCCCTAGTAATTGTAAAGTGGTTTTATCCACTTCTAGGAGAAGTCGACTCCACCAAGTGAAGAGTCACAATCCTAGCGCCACCTGAAAACTTGTATTTATATGTGAGGATGGTGTCTCATTTAAAAACACTCACCACACTAGCTCTGCAACTATGAAGAAGTGCACAAGTCTTGGAGGAACTGCTACTACATCTAAGTGTGATGCCAAGGAGGGTTCTTGGTCTGTGTCTTGGTATTTCTTGGTTAAGGGGTGCACTACTCTTCCTAGTGAAGGAGTAGAGGAGGATCTTATGTTCGGTCTTTGGTCTATCTATGTTGATGAATTTTTGTTGGGTTTTCTCCCCCATGAGGGTTTCCCAGGTTAATCTATGTTTCTCTATTGTTTCTGTGATAGCCTCCCTTTCAATGATATTATTTATGCAACTAATGTGCTAACTGTCTATAATAATGAAAGAAGAACCATAACTACTAGTTGTATAAGTAAAACTAACCGAGAAGTGAGGAAAGAGAGGAGAGATAGAGGAGGCAAGAGAGAGAATGTGGGAGAAGATAGAGGTGGTGAGTGGGGTGAGAGAGAGATTAGAAGGGAAATAATGCATGGGAGAGGGGAAAGAGGAGGACATAATGAGAGAGAGGGTGAGGAGGGGAAGAGAGAGGGAGGAGAGAGTGAGAGAGGGATAGGGGAGAGTGAGTCAGGACATAAAGAGAGGAAGATAGTGGGAGGGAGGGAGGTGAGAATTATTTTGTTAAAGAGCATGTGTATTATCCCTATTTCTAATAAATGCACACATTTTAGAACGTCGTGCTTTAGGAGCGATACACGAGCTTTATAATTTTATGTGCGTATTCTTAAAGTGTGCACACACTATTTGAATTTCAATTTTTTTAGAGTGAGTCACAACTCTAACATACATGTTTTCTAAGTTGGTTTCCTTAGATTTAGTTTTAGGATGACAAACCTAGTGGTTAGGTCTACAAATACATACATATCCATTTTATGAATTCCTCTCCATATATCTATCTTTGGCGTTATTTTTTATATAAATACACAATTAGGTTATTGATGAAACTACAAACACATATAGAGTTATCTATCACAGGTTTCAAATATACATTTAAAAAAAATAATGTGTTTACTATTTTTAATCTATTTTTGTCTTGACATATATCAAAATCCTAGAATACATACCTCTTATTTCTTCTATAACGTTTTCTCGACTTAACCATTTCTCAATTGAGTTATATGCAACACTAGAGGAGACCGATACTTATGATCTAAAAAAAAAAAAAATTGTTTTTTGATCATGTTAAGACCCTTTTATCTTGCAAGAACAAAAGACATTAAGTAATTTAAGTGATATGTTGATTTTGATAATTTCAAAAATATAAAATTAATATTAAAATTTCCAAAATACACAACATAAGAAAAATGGGTTCTCTACAGAGTATACAAGTTTTTGGAATGAAATTCCATTAAGGTACTCAACTTACTGACGAAAGCCATATCTTATTTGTTGGAAAAATAAGATACCTTGTTAGAAAAAATCAAATTTGACTTAGTTATTCTAATTTCTATGAATACAAGTTATATTGATATAATTCAGTTTCTATGTTTAATGTTTACTTACACCATATTCAAATTCATTGTAAAAGTACTTTGAATAATCCCTCCAAGCTAACAAATTGTTGTTTTTTCAGGTTTTCATTGCCACTAGCAGCGTCATGAGAGACCATCATTGGCTTACACTCACCACTGGTCGGTTTTATTGGGAGGAATTCTTGATTTGCACTATTGGGGAACACCCGGTTGCTTTGCTGTTATTCAAGGAGCATCGATGCACTTTGTTATTGAGAGAGCACTAACAAAATTTTAGTGTTATTTATATTAATAATGGTTATCAATGTTGGCTGTTTGTTGTCAACGATTATGTTTTATTGATAGCATTGGGGCTGCGGTCAAATTAATGAATCTTGGTGCATGGTTGGCTTAGGTGCACTTCGTGTTATGGTCGATTAGGCTTTTAGATGTTAAAACCTCTGCAAAAGGCAACTACTCATAGCCTCAGGTTAAACACCTTCATTTATGGCATTATAGGGATGGAATTTTTCGGGGGTTCTATAAAAAACTCCGCTTGGAGGTGTTATCCTTATAGTGTCACTAGATCATAGAGGGTGAATTAAACATGGTCACATTTATTTAGGAGAATAAAGGAGGATCCATATGCTACATTCCTTGAATTGAATTGAACTTAAAGATACCATGTAATATAACTAAAGTTTATTGACATGGAAAGAATGAATGGGATACACACTTGGAACAATAAAATAGGGGGGAGATCATGATATTTTAAAAAGGATTGATAATTTATTAATCTATGAATCCCTAATGACCTATGGATTGGTTTTTGAATCTATCATATTGCCTAGTGTTGACTCATATCACTAGCATATCGGTTTATTTATAGATACAGTAGGTATTAAGCCTAGTCAACCATTCAAATTTGAAAATTTTTGGTTAGACCATCCATATTTTCAAGAAAACATTTCCAATTGGTTGAGTGAAGTGGTCATTCATTGGGAAACTCTAATGTATCCCGATGATTCCAACAAAGGTTAAAAATTTAAAACAAAAATCCAGGCAATGGAACAAGGATGTTTTTGTCAACATTTTCAAAGACAATAATGACTTGGAAAATAAAATGGCCATGATCCAACAACATATCATGCAAGGTGGGTGAATAGATAAATGAATCAAGTAGAATTCAAAATCCAAGGGAATAATGGCAAATATATAAGAAAGAAGAAATTTGATGGTGAAAAAAATCTAGGATTTAATGGCTCAAGGAAGGCAAATATTGAGTTATTTCACAAATTCAATGATATGATATAGTGTATTCACACAGACATAAAAAATTCCTTACAATATGGGAAAGGTAACAAACTAACTTCCCACTAAGATCTAGAACAAGAATTGTTTCCTTCTACATATCTCTCCTATTAGAACCTTAACTAGATAGGTTGGTAGATATCAAATAGATCACTCATCATATACCTACGCTTGTAATTGAAGAAAGATATGATACTTTAATGAGGGTGATATTAATTGAATACGTAGACAAAAAAATCAAGGATATTTGAGATGGAAAAATTTCGGGACTAAATGGGTTCATTATAGATTTTTTTCATGCTTGTTGGGATATCATCAAACAAGACAAATTAGGATCTTGGAAGAATCTAGATGAACCACATCAATTCTCCCTACTCTTAATTGCACTTTTTTCACTCTTATTACCAAATAAGAGAAAGCTTCTAACCATATAAAGTATCACCCTATATCACTGTGCAATGTGATTTATAAAATTATAACAACTTAGACGATTTCAAACCATCTTAACCTTTGATGCCACATCTTATTTTCGATGAGAGAAAAGAATTGATATGTAGAGGAAAAAAAATCATGGATAATTATCCTAGCCCATGTGATCATACACTCTCTCAAGTCCTCCAAGAAACATGGGATGCTAATCAATTTGAACATGTCAAAGGAATTTGAAAAGTTAAGTTGGAAGTACATAAAGCATATCCTTCTTACGTTTGGCTTCAATATTCAATTGGTTAACTATATCACATCCTTAACCTTGACCACCTTCTTCTTCGGTCTGGTCAATGGTGAACCCTTTACCTGCACACACACTTATATAGAATTATTCGACAAGCTGATCCCCTCTCCACCCTTCATTCGAATGGTTGAGGGGATTGGAAGGATTTTGTCAATAGTTGTGAAAGGAAAACACATAAAGGGAATGACACTGCATGGAGAATATTCACCTTCTTCCCATATTTAGTTTATTGAAAAAATATTATTATGAGCATCCCCTCAATCAAAGAAGCTCTGGAACTTTAGCAGATCCTTTAAAACTTGTGGCAGCCTCAATCCTTCCATCAACTATTATAAGTCCTCAACTCTTTCCAATACCATTTGACTGGGTTCAAGCATATGTCGGAAGGTTTTTGGGTCTTTGATGTGGTTAAAGTTCAACCAAATATCTGGGATCCTCTTTGGTAGAGAATGTTCTGCATGTGTATCATGGAAGACGTTCTTTCTGGAATGGGGAAAGATCTCCAAATTGGTCTTTTGGGCCCTATATTTTCAGGAATCACTTGTACTTGTGTCAGATTTGTGTTTTGACCATTGCCTCTTTTATGTTTTCTCGAACGCTGTCACGAGTCCTGCACTCTCTCAGGTCCTCAAGAGCATGGGTTAGTAGGATTTTGTACATGTCAAAGGAATTTTACAAGTTAAGTTGGTAGTACATCAAGCATATCCTTCTTACTTTTGGCTTCAGTATTCAATTGGTTAACTATATCACGTCCTTAACCTTGACCACCTTGTTCTTCATTCTGGTCAATGGTGAACCCTTTACTACTTTTTACCCTTATAGAGGTATTCAACAAGGTGATCGTATTCCCCCCTTCCTTTTCATTCGAATGGTTGAGGGGATTGGAAGGATTTTGTCAATAGTTGTGAAAGGGAAACACATAAAGGGGATTAAACTGCATGGATAATATTCACCTTCTTCCCATCTTTAGTTTGATGACGAACTCTTATTATGAGCATCCCCTCAATCAAAGAAGCTCTGGAACTTTAGCAGATCCTTTAAAACTTTATGGAAACCTCAATCACTTCCATAAACTATTCTAAGTCTCAACACTTTTTTCAATACCATTGTTGTGGTTCAAGCGCATATCATAAGAATTTTAGCTCTTTGATGGAGTTCCCTTCCAACCAAATATCTATGAGCCCCTTTAGTCGAGAATATTCTCTGCAATGTATCATGGGAAGACATTCTTTCTAGAATGGGGAAAAAGCTTTCAAGTTGTTCTTTTAGAGCCCTATATTTTCCACATCACTTAATACTTGTCAAATTTGTGTTTCAAACCATGCCTCTTTATCTTTTCTCAACACTATCTCCACCAAAACATGTACTAAATGTCGTAAGAAACCTTCAAAGGAAATTTCTATGGGGAGGGAACAAATATGAAATAAAGAATTAGGCTCAGGGGTGATAGGAGAGGCTTGTCTCATAAAAGCTAGCAAATTGGGTTAGGTATGAGAGATCCTGAAACCCTCAACTCTATTCTAGGTGGTTAAACTTGGTGGTGATGGATTCGTAGTGGAAATTGGCTATGGGAAAAATATAGAAATAAATATGTTGTAGGTGTAGATGATCAAGACCTTATTAGGATGAGAGGGGACAAGCTTGGATCTCTTATCTATGATGCTTCTAGGAAAAATAGGTAGTTAATCCAAAATCATTGTTTTTGGGAAATAAGAGATGGTATATCATCTCTTTTGTAGGAATACTCTTGGTAGAAACTTCCAATATTAATGACTCAACCTATTTTACAACACCATTTTGGATAACATTCAACTAAGGAAAGGAAAACTAGTCACTATTGGATTCCTATTAACAATGACCTTGCCTGATACACTTGGTTACCCAAGGCGCAATGCCATTATATCTAGAATAACATCAATTTGGAAGAGTTTTGAAATGAGCTCACAAAGAAAAGAATTGAGATCAAGATTCGACCATACAAATTGCATTAGGAGTATCAACTAGGTGGGATGTTTACTCTCAAAGAATCCTATTCAATAACATCTAGACATAAATATCTTCCTCATGACCCAATGTTGACTCTAAAACTCTTTCCCAAAGTTACATCCTTCTTATGGCTAATGGATCGAGCAAAGATTGTAACCTAGGATCGTTTGATTCAAAGGGGATTTGAATGACCATACCTTTTTCATATCTACAAACAAGAGTCTGGAACCATAGAACATTTTTTGAACACTTGTACTTATACATCATTTCTATCTGATTGAGGGGAAATCCAATTTAGGTAGTCATACCAAAACACAGATAGTGTCAAAGAAACTCTTGAACATTGGTGACAATGCATCTTCTCAATTAACATTTTAAATAAAATTTGGCAACTCTTCCTTGGATTCCTAATGTGGGAGATCTGGAAGGAAAATTATCGTAGAATAATCAAGGATAACTAACAATTAGAGTAGTGAGACTACACAAAATTAGTCACGATATAAAGGAAACCCTCTATCTCACTCACTGGAGTAGAGAGGGTCTACAATGAAATAACCAAGAACATATTATTCTAGAACCTTGGAATCTCAATCTAACTTCTTCATGACTAGGTTCTCCTCACCCTCGTCCTTGTTTATCCAATCCCGTTGTATGGTCTCCTCCCCCAGAGGGTTTTCTCAAGCTCAATTTTGATGGTGCTTGAAAAGGGAATCCAAGGCTAGCATGTTATGGGGGAATAATTGATAATAAGAAGGGCCACACTATCTAGGTCTATGAAGAATATTGGGGGTTTGAAAACGATAATGCAACAAAAATATGGGCCCTTAACACTGGCCTATAGTTGGAAATTACCTAAGGGTACTCCAAATTAGTAGTCGAAGAAGATTCACAACTTATATCCCTCTTTGTTAGTTGCAATTTATCTTTTGGAATTGAATCTCTTCTCAGTTATATACCTCTCATCTCAATTCTCATTCCTTCCCATGTTTGAAGAGAAGCTAACAAGGTAGCATATCGTCTAGCTAAAGGAAGAGTTAACTTGGTTCATAGCTCTCTATCTTCTGGTTGGGTCTAATTTTCAAACAATATCCTCAATTCTGACTGCTTAAACTTATCCTGCAAAGACCTCCATTACCTGGATGGGGTGAATGACGATCGACCCAATATTGGATAGACTAAGGACAACCTAATACCTTTGTGTTCTAGCAATGAAATTCCAAGCAAATAAGACCTTTGATTCTCTCCCAGGTTTTTTAAGATTATCTTGTTATATTCCATTTTTTTTTATCTAAGTATATCATGAATCTTAGTATATTTTGGAAATTTGTTTATAGTTGGCCTATTTTCTAGTAAGGGAGGCCAACTGGCTCCTTTAGTTTTTCACTTAGGATCTATCATTTTTTGGATGTAATAAAATCTCTAAATGCTTGTCCATAGAAATGGTTTGGTTTCCTAGGAAGACCAATTATGAGTTGCCTATACACTTCTGTAAGTATTAATTAGATCATCTGATCCTTCTTCATGGTTATGTGTGTGTGTGTTTGTGTGTGTGTCTTTAAACGACATACATCTTTTTATTCTTTTCTATATTTTTATCACATAACCATTTTAAAAATAAACTATAAGTTGCACTAGTATAGACCAACATCTACAATCTAAAATAAATAAAAGATTCTTTGATAATGTTAAGACCCTCATACCCTACACTAATGAAATACCTTGTAATTTCAAATATATAATGACTTTCATAATTTAAAAGAAGTACTCGAAATTAACATTATAAATTTTGAAGTCCCTGAGGTGTAGGATAATTAGGTGATGGAGTGTGCTATTAAGGTACTTTCCGTGATGTTAAAGTCCTGGGTTTGAAACTTGGGGACAAAAAAAAATCCGACCACTCCTTAAGGGTTGGTGTGGCTTCGGGTTGGGTACAATCTTGGTGATTTTAATGGCTTAGATGCCTATGAGTCACAGTTTCTTAGCCACAGGTTAGTCCCGCATGTCACGAACAAACTAACAAACAAACAAAAAAAACATTATAAATTTTTGAATAAATAGCCCTACATGAGAAATTACATCATTGTGTCAAAATGCTCTATTTTTCTACATCTCAGTGGGAGGGAGATGTGTAGTTCCTTTAGTGCTCAACATGGAGCCAAATTGGTGTATGAGACCCCCTCCTCCCGAGCTATTTGACTCGTAAAGTCTATAGGTAAGATGGACTTTTAGGTACTCACCATTGCACTAACTAAAACACATGGTGCTATATTTAGCATGAAAAAATAACATGTCACTATTAGAAAAACTCAAATTCAGTCATACACAAATTCTATAAATAAAAGTATACATTCAGAAAGATAATTTAATTTCCTACATTTAAATATTTTACAACATATTCAAAATCATTGTAAAACTACCTTGAATCATCCCTCGACTTTAAAACTTGTTGTTTTTCCAGGTTTTCAATGTCACTCATGTGTCATGAGAGACGTCATGAGCTTTCACTCACACTATTCTCCCACAACACATGATTGTGCAGAGAGGTGCTCTACAACCCGATTATGGAGAATGTTCTAAGTTACATAGCAAAGTATTAAAAAGCCTTTCCATTAGAAAAACACAACAAAAATATTAAAAATAAAATGCTTCCATTAAAAAATAAAATAAAAAGCGAGCCTAAGATCCGTCTTGACCACGGACCTATCAAGCCCGGAGAGGGATCAAATCTCAACGATGAAAACCTTTCTAAGTTTTGGCGGCTCTAAAGGGTTTCCACCTAGAGATTTAATCCCTCTTGGCCCTTGATACAATCAGGGTTAAGATGGGTCTAGGATGGTAATACTTGATGTTGATGAATTTTATTCCCTCTTGTTTAGCTTGAGCTAACATTGATGCTAATGAATTGTATACTAGGGTGGTGCTCAATACCATCTTGTTATTATAGTCTTTGAATTTCCTGCCACTACGACTCATTGGATTCCACAATTATTAACTATCCTTAGGGCTTGCAATAAGACATAAGCTTGTGTTTGATTATTAGTTGAGATAGCAAGGCCCCATGCATAAGTTGTGTGAATTGTTCCTTTCGTGTTTATAATAACCCCTTCACTTACCATTATAATTTTGTTGTAATATGACCTAATGGTTAAGAACATACATTTTCTTCTTGTAAGTCACAAGTTCAAATCCAAAGAGAAAGTTAATATTTTAATAATAAAAAATAATAATTTATTTAAAATATATATACTAATTATTAATATATATTAATTTTTTAAAATAATACTAACATTTATAATTTTTCGTGGAAGATGTGAGAATCCTATCATGGATTTTAATGTTCTCATTCTTTTAATTAATATGAGACTAATTTGTTTTGCTGGAGTAGTCAAAGTTAACCCTCGACAACTTCAACGTTCTCATTTTTTAATTAACATATCATCACTAACTTGTTTCGCTCCTTGACGATTGCTGCAGCAATGCCGCCAAAGTTCAAACGTGTCGTGGCTGTGGCCACGTAAAGATAACTTGTCTTTAATTCATACTCAGCAGAAAGATCTCTTCTTTCTACTTTAAAATTCAAAACACTGTTCATCAAAGAAATAAGTTGGACGTCTGTTGGTGACAATATACAATTACAACTACTATAAATAGATTACAGCTATTATATTTATAATAGGTAATAGGTTAGGGCATCACAATCCACCGCTAACGTATAAACAGATAAGATTGTGCCATCAAAATCCTACGCAAACATATAAACAGATAAGATTGTGGCATCACAATCATAAATCCTACGCAAACATATAAACAGATAAGATTGTGGCATCACAATCATACACAAATAAAAAATTAGATAGATGACAGCAGCAACACAGTAACCACTGTTCACCGTCGTTGACATGGATTCCAAGTTATCACCCTTCCCAAGAGCAACGTAATATCTAAAGATATAAATTAGCATCACCAGGTTCATACCTGTAACTGGGGCTTCACTCATTAAAGCATCAGAAGAACAGCTGGAAGAGAGGTTGGAGTTGGGTATAGTCATGAAATTCCAACATTTCAAAGAATGGATGGAGTTTTGGAAGTCACCAATGGAACCAGAGATGAGAAGAAACGATGAGCAATTTGAGTGTGCCAGCAATGGATCCGAGGATTTGAGGGGAAGGCCCGTTCTCAAGACAAAAACTGGTGGATGGATGGCTTCT
>SNQJ01S0073423.1:0-22727 GCA_010110895.2 Picea sitchensis | reverse complement strand
TATTATCGTGATCTCTGTACTCAGAATGCATGCAAGCCTTTAAAAAGATTCCATATCTAATTATATTGTGCGTGAATCCTTTTGGAATCCAGAGAAGCTAGATGGTCAAAGAAAAGGAGTGGATTAACTCGGGAGAAATCTTCCCTCTCCCGTTGCTTTTTCAGCATGTTTTTTGGTGATGCAGTTTTGAATTTGGGTAGATCTAGAATTCTAATAGATTTTCTAAATATTTGGTTTGGTTTAAAATGAGGCAAAATCTCATGATGAAGTTTTGAAATGTATAGAATTTTCATCCATACCAAACTCAGACTATCTTTGAAAATCTGACTGGAATCAGGTCCATTTTTTTGCCTAAAAGAAAGAAGATTGCTCCCTAGTTAACTTACTCCAAAAGAAAAGAATAGACTAACTCTGAAGCAATCTTCCCTCCCAAGTTCCTAGTATGCAATTTTGAATTTCATGTTTATCTATAATTCTAATCAATTTCAATTTTCTGTGTTAGATAGATTCTTTTTTCCTGAGAGAAGTCAGATGGTCTAAATCGAAAATGATATTTCAAAAGATAATAAATAATTTCCCGGAGGCATCTACCCTAATTACAATAATTACTAACTAAATGCAATATTAACATGTTAGGCAAATATATTATTTTGATATCTCCTTTTTTATCGGCGTTGTATTAGGTTTCTAGACAAAGCGGCCATAATGGTACAGGACTCTTCAGAATGGAATACTCGTACAGGGAAAAGCAAGGAGCCAAATCCATGGTATGTTTGCACAGTAACTCAAGTAGAGGAAACCAAGCTTATATTGAGGATAGCGCCCATCTGGTTCTCTTGCTTAATGTTTGGAATGGCATTCTCATTGAGCATATCGCTCTTCCTAAAGCAAGGAAGCACCATGGATAGAAACATAGGTCCCCATTTCCGAGTCCCATCAGCTTCTCTTATGGCCGTCCAACCCATTTGTGGACTTGTTTTCGTGGCTGTATTTGATCGTTGTATTGTACCATTGGCTAGAAGAATAACAGGAAATGAACGAGGAATAACTGTTCTCCAAAGGATTGGAATCGGCTTCTTTATTTCTATACTGTCCATTGTGACCGCAGCTCTGACAGAAAAGATGAGGATCCATGCAGCAAAAACTCATGACTTACTCGACAGACCTACAACCCCAATCCCCCTCAGTGTTTTCTGGTTAACTCCACAATTTGTTTTGATGGGACTAGCAGAGGTGTTTACTTTAGCAGGCTTACAGGAATATTTCTATGATCAAGTCCCTGATGGCATGAGCAGCTTGGGTATAGCCTTCAATCTCAGTATTGTGGGAGTTGCAAGTTTTTTGGGCAGTTTTCTGGTCATCATAGTTGAGGGAGTCACTAAACGAGGAGGGCATCCAGGATGGCTTGCCAACAATTTGAATCGATCTAAATTAGATTATTTTTATTGGCTTTTGGCTTTTCTTGACACTATTAATTTATGTTATTATATTTATTTAGCCAAAGACTATAAGTACAAGACGGGGAGGCAAATTACATCTATACCAACAAATCCATAGCTATTACAAAATGCCAAAGGATATGGGCATGAAAATGTTTCCTCTATTGTTTTTTCTGCTTGCTCACATCGTGGGCACAGAAAACCTAAGTCATGTTTTATCTAAGAAAAGCTGTAGAGGATTAATAATTTTGGATGTGATTCCAAAAATATTAGACTTTGATTAAAATGAATTTGATTTGATAAATGAAAAGTTGTTGGTTAATCTCCTTTTAGATATAATGGGTTGAGAAATATTTGTTTACTATATGTGTTTTAATTTTTTTTTATAAAAAATAATTTGATATTAAATAATAAGTGAATAAGATCTTAATCTTAAAGATATTAAATATGATAAACTTATTATTTTAATATATATATATATTTTTAATATTTTATACAAATTTTGTATTTCATATTATTAAAATTTCAAAATAAATTGATTTAAAAATGATATAACATATATTGCATTTAGACTGATATAATAAGTTGTTTGCAATAGCCATAGGTAATCTAAGTAGTTAGGGTCGTTTGATTTTTATCGAATGAAGGGGTCAACTTTTTTGGATTTTGAACTCTTTTTAAATAATGTGTTTGTGGATGTGATTGAAAAATTATTGAATATATTTGAAAAAGATTAAACTAATTATTTAAAGGAGATTTGTGGATGTGATAAAAACCATATTGAACATATTTGAAAAAGATTAAACTCATTTTTTTAAAAATATTTATGTAAATTACTACTCATCTAAAAGAGTTAAACTTTATTTAATTATATTTATCTAAACAATGGTAATAATTAATTATCAAAAATCAATTGGTAGCATCTTAGTTTGAATTTTGTTAAGCCCATAAAAATCAACTTAGTTCTTTAAAAAAACATCTAAATCAATTTAGTACTTTCAAAAAAACGAAAGCATCTCATATTCATATTTATTAAGGATTCAATTATAAAAAATTAAACATCTAAATCAATTTAGTACCTTAAAAAAAAAAGCATATCATATTCATATTTATTAAGGATTCACTTATCAAGAATTAATTGGTAACATAGAATTAATTGGTAACATATTAGTTCAATTTTTTTAAGCTAATAAAATACTAAAAAGTGATTTTAAATGGATCTAAACTAATTAATGGGAATAAGACTTTGTATTTATAAAGAAATTTGGAAATTATTAAAATGAGCAAAAGTTGTAAAGCAATATAAATGTGAAAGTCTAATAAGACAAAAATGAGGAGGCCGTAGGAAAATAGAGAATAAAATGTAAATACAAAAAAATGAATATGAGAGAAGGTTGAGGAATGGGAAGTAAATGGTCATGGTTATTTGGCCAAATCAACTCTAACCTCAAGTATGATAGATAAATAGAAATTCTAAAAAGAGAAGGCTAGAAGCCTAATGTTACGAGGAAAACCTCTATGGAAAAGGGTAAACCAAAATAGACAAAATGACACCCAAAAATCAACTCTAACATCAAGTATGCTAGATACATAGAAATTCTAACAAGGAGAGAGTGCGGTTAGGGATGTTCTCAGCTTCTTTTGTTTACGGGTTAAGGTGGTTGCAGGGGCCATTTCGGCGGGCAACACCACATTGCCGTTGGTATTGGACTAGTGTCGTGGATCCCAAGGACACCTTGATGCGTTGTTTGGAAGGTTGGAGGGCCATGCTGATTTCTTTCTATTTGGCTTCCTTTCGCAGTCACCAAGGGTTAATGCCTCCATATTTGACTGTCGAACGTGTGATGAACCTGGAAGAATGTCGCAAGAGAGATGGCCTACAGAGGTCATCGTAAGAAAGACGACCTACATATGTCGTCACAAGAGAGATGACCTACGTACTCGTCGCAAGAGAGACGATTTAGGACAATCATCGCAAGAACGACAACCGAGGAAGATTGTTGCAAGAGAGACGACCTAGGAAAATCGTCACAAGTGAGACGACCTAGGACAATCACCTTACCCAGAGGTCTCCCTATTTCTCATGTAATTTCACTCCCAATGTGATTTTTTTGCCTAGGGAGGAAGATGATGGAGAATCAAGAGGTGCATGCACCAGGCATTGCTTTCCGAAATCAAATAGTTAGGGTAAAATATTTATGTTATGGTGTGTTTAAATTGTTCTATGAGCTTGGATATTGGATTTTTTTTCCAAGGGAGGAAGATAATGGAGAATCAAGAGGTGCTTGCACCAAACACTGCTTTCCGAAATCAAATAGTCAAAGTAAAATATTTGTATTATGGTGTGTTTAAATTGTTCTATGAGCTTGGATATTTCCTTGGATAAGATATAGATTCATGTGTGTTTTAATGCTTCCTGCAAGTGAATATCTAAAGGAAATGAAGAACTAGCTACTATATTCCTGTTAGAAACACTTAGAAATTCCTTCCCATAACACCAACAACTCTATATTGCCCACCGTTGGATTCATCTTGAAATTAAAGATGGATGGTTGTAATTGACTAACTCTTGCAATTATTTAGTAGAGTTTGCATTTTGGAGAATTCTCTCACATCTATTGGGTGTATTTCTCTCTCCCTCGGAATGGCTTGGACCATCCATTAATTACCTAGGCGCTTCAATTTTCTACGGGAGGGGAATTTAATATTGTTGGGGCGAATTCATTGATGCCTTGGCCATTCTAAACATTGTTGGGGGTGAATTTCTTATGCCTAGCTGATTCTAAACATTGTTGGGGCGAATTTCTTGATGTCGAGGCGATTCTAAACATTGCTAGACGGATTTAAGAATAAATTTCTCCTCTGGGACGTTTTTCTCTCATTATATGGTCATACAACGTCCATATGACCGTACATAGTAATTGACTTACTCAATGGTGCATTGGAATTCTACATTGAATTGCCAAGAAAGATTGCACAAGAATTTTCACACTTTGAAGAATTCTTATGTTATTTCAACATGGACATCAGATTTTCCCAGAGTAGCTAATAAACCAATCTCGCATATCTTTCATAAGAATAGTGAGCAGTGAGGGGTTACTGATGGTTATTGCACTCCTAATAGCATTAAATGAGAAGTTAAAACTCAAAAGACTCCATTGATTACGTGTTACGTGGACAAAAGTTAAAACTCAAAAGACTCCATTGGTTACGTGGAGAAAGAGCCTGCCATTAATCTTTAGTAGTGCTTATTATTGACTCCATTGACATTATGTTGTCAACTATTTGATGTGTGTAGGTCACACTGAAGAACAGGCTTTGTAGTTAGGAGACGAACATAGTCCAAGAGAGTTTCTTGTACAGGGCAGAGAACAGAGGCTTGCTAGCCTTGACAAAGAGATTGCACAGGGCAAAAAAGGACAGGTTTGACAGTTTTGTTGGAGATAGAGTACTCTGTACAAGCTTGAGAGCAGATCTTAGAAGTTAATTCCGCATAATATCCATGTTGGTAAAATAAGTTTACTATAAGTCCCTCCCTTACGGATCAAAAAGTCAACTTGGTTCCTCTTTATTTTTCAGGAAAGTCAAATACTTCTTTAAAAAATCAAAAGATTGTTTTGCTTAATTTGGTTATACGCATTGATAGATTCGATAGTACCTTCTTTTATTGACTTATTCCAATCGTGATCTTTTTTTATTGACTTATTCCAATCGTGCTAATAACATGGGTTATTAATGGATAATCAAATTTTTAGCAGCTTCCATTCATTTATAATGGTATTTCTATATAATGATATAAATTTGTATGAAATCACAATTTTTTGTTGTTTAAATGGTATTTTTGAATGTAGAAATAGATTCAACATGTTGAAAAGCCCTAATTAATATAATTAACCACTCAAATACAACAATTTAAACTTGATTTTGGACAAATATCTCAAAATATCCGTAACTTAAAACATTTAGATTGTAACATTTATAATACCACATCCAATGATTTAATGTAGTTGCAATTATTAATTGATGAGCAGGTTTGTCAATGCTTCACCATTCATTGAGCCTATGTCCTTGCAATTATTGATCAAAAGTTACTCATCATTGGGTTGATTACTAGGTTTGTAAATGCCTCACTCATTCCTTTGGCAATCTATATGCATCACAAAGTCATATTTAATGGGCACGATTTCGTATGCTCTGAATAATATAATCAACTAAATGTTTCCCTGCGGTGGTAATGTTAGTCTTAATGGATCCTTAATGGATGGGGTGGTAATGTTGGCCTTTTAATCAACTAAATGTTAGCCTTTGGTGGTAATACTGACCTTAATGGATCCTGTGGTGGTAATTCTAGCCTTAACAGATGTTTACTAGAGTGATGTTGGGTTACGTTGGGGTGGTAATGTTGGCCTTTCAATCTATCCCGCGGTGCTAATGATGCTGGTAATATTTGTTAGGCAGTGGAAGCATAAACTTAACAAGATTTTAATAGCAAAGAAAATAGAACCAAGATTAAACCAGACACAACAACAATCACACAATTGACACAATGATTTATGTGGAAACCCAATACGTGAAAATACCACGGGGCAATGATAATCAATATTCTTATTATTCAAGGGAGAATTACAATAGCCAACATCGGCATACAACCATCCTCCCCTCTCTATGCACACACCACACTCCCCAATATTGTGTCTTGCTCACACACTGCACTGCACCTCTATGGGTATGCTCGTATATATAACATCTATCACACAATTACATGAATTGATCATAAATAGATCACATAGTTACACGAACTGATCATAAATTGATCACGGGGTTACACAACCTATTCACTGTAGTGTGCATGCACAATATAAATTTTGTGCATGCAACCACATGGGAAATTGGTTGGCACATTTTCAACAATCTCCACCTTGACAACAATTTACCTGATATATCATGCCTGAATTAATTCATTACCTTTTTTGCAATCCAAGAGAATCCAAACACCATCACAACCCCACAAATTCTCTAACAATACGGTTATGTGAACATGTCTGCATGATTCTCTCTAGTATGGACCATTCTGCCTCCATCAATAACATGTCTTATAAACCGATGCACTTGTCCATTTTGATATGCTGGACTGTTAGTCAAATGCACAACACTTTGACAACCACAAAACACCACATCCTGTACTTGTCCAAACTTACCCAATAGATCCTTGCATTCTTGGAAGACATAACCTGAGGTAGGTCTCCTCTTGTTCAAACTCTTGAATCATAACCACATATTTAAATCACTGCAATCATTGTAGGTGATACTTGTGCTTCTGTGTTTGAAGCACCCATTTCCATGCTCTTCACCTGGTTTTTCCATGTGTCTACTGACAACACCAACTGCATGTAAAATTATGACCATTTCACATCACAATCATCAAAATACCTACTAGCATATAATACTCGAGAAATATAACCCTTTTCTTCTTCATCGGTGAGGACATAAATTTGAAGAAAACTCACAATGGAAAGCCAAAGGGATTTTACCGGTTTCACATTATTCATACCGAATTTCTTGAGTATCTTCACCACATACTTCTATTGTGATAACCAAGCTTACCATATTTCCAGTCTCTATGTATTTCCATGCCCAAGATTTATTTTGCTTCTCCCAGATCCTTCATAACAAACGTCTTAACCAACCAAGCCAACTTGTTGATCTCAAACATGCTTATGCTTGCTACAAACATAATATTTAATGTCCAGATAATAAATATACCATAAACACAATGGTTATACTCACTTCTTGTAAAATTTGGCTCACCATGAAGGAATCAAACATCTTGTACCATTTGCCTGGCATGCTTTAGGCCATACAATGATTCATACTTTTGCAAACAAATCTTCTGTTGCGATTCTAAACTAACCGTTCTAGTTGTTCCATATACATCCCCTTTTCCCTAAAACCCCATGTAAAACAATTTTAACATCTCGCTGTGCCAACTCAAGATCAAGTAACACAACTAGTGCTAACAAAACATGAATAGAAACAAGATTTTAACAACTCGAGAGAAACTTTCATGGAAATCAATACCTTCCAAATACCCTTCTACTTCCAGTCATGCTTTGAATCTTTCATCATTTTACCGTGTTTGATTTTATAACAGGAGATTCATCAAACACTGCATCTTTGTCCATGATAATTATGTGGGTAGTAGGATCCCACATTCTACATCCCATAACATCATCACCATATAAAAAATATACATGTTTGATCTGGGTCTTACATAGAATGCTAATAAAAACATAATCATCACAACCAAATAATTTCACATTTGAGTAATCACCATATGACCTATCCATACCTATTTAAGAATATTCCTGTCTTTTTCAACCGATGGTGATCGAGTTACCAGATAGCACAGCTGCTTCTACCCACAACTATTGTTGCAACATGGCATTACTGAACATGCCTATTCGATCCTAGCTTACTTGCAATACTTTCCAAGTTCCATGGATATGAACCTACCTTCATCATATATTCTCAAACACTTGTTTGACTTGCCAACACATCGATATTTCTATAGACCCACGTTTCTAACCTAGACACATTGCTCCAACTCGAACTTTGCATTCGAACAACTTTGACCAAATCCGGCCAAACCAACCCAAGTGAACCTTTTCCGCTCACCTCCAGGGGCTTTACACTAGAGTCTCAATGCTCCACCTTAACACGAACATTCCCTTGACCAAATATGGCCAAGCTATCCAAGTAAGCCTTCACCTCTTACCTCCAGGTCCATTTACAATGGAGTTCACCAAGCCTTTTATAGGCTTCATTACATGCAATCAATGGACACAATACCACGGGCTATCCGAAAAACATCGACTTGAAAACCATGTGCTTTGACCTAAAAAACAGATTTAACTCATTAACTATTTCACTGAGTCAAGGTTAACCCAACACACATGCCCTCCCCACATATTCAATCTACTTAAATCTATGTTTAGACTTTTCATAGGTGACTTGATAAACCAGGGGTACACATGGTGATCTAGGTCTTATAGACATATGCCTATTTACATGCAATCAATAATGTTTACAACTCCAAAGGAAATACCATTTTGTTTTAAATTTTTTATTTCACGATGACTCAACCATCACTGCCCTGCAACTTCTATGTGAACATAGGTGGTGAGATGGATAAAACTTCATCAACCATACCTAAACCTAAATTTGTTGCAGCTGAATTTGCTTCTATTTTGGAGTCCTCTTTGGATGTGTGTTGTCTTTTCCAACAATCCTTCTTGATATGCCTAGATTTTCCATAGAACCAACAATTTCCATTACCCTTACTGTCTTTTGACTTAGACCTGGTTGTACCTTTTTGATCTTTCCCTCCTTCTGTAGATCGATCTCTAACCACCATTGCTTCTGTTGTTGAGGTTTCTTTACTAGATCTTCTCCTCATCTCCTCAGACAACAAAGCTCCCACAATAGTTTCATAATCAATGACATCTGTTGAGTTGAACCACATAGATGTGACCAGATGATTCCAAGACTCAGGCAACGCATAACTTCCTTGTCCTCATCTTCGTAATTTACTTCCTCAACAATTTTTGTACCTTCTTTCATCTGTAATATGTACAACTGCCTCTTTAAGAAGATTTTGTTCGTCAAGGACTTTGTCATATATAGACTCTCTAGTCTATTCCACAAACTCACATTTTTCTCCTCTCCAACAATGTTAAACATGACTTCATCTTCTCGACACAAATGAATGGTAATAAGAGCTCTTGCATCCATATCTTCCTAGTCCTCATCTGTCATGTTTTTTCGGTTTCTTTGTCTTGCCAACCAGTGTCTTTTGCAATCCTTGTTGCACAAGTAGATGTCGCATCTTGAGCTTCCATAGCTCAAAGTTATTCTTATCGCTGAATTTCTCCACCTCAAACTTAGAACTTTGCACTTTCTCCACTAACCCAAAAAATCGCCCAAACCGTAGCTTATACTAAACTAAACTCTTTTAAAATAGAGAAACCAATATTAAAATTCAAGGTTGAATTCAAAATAGTTTTAAGCTCCAAAAATATATTTAAAAGAAATATACATATCTTAAAAAAACCCTTTTTTAAAAAACATTCACCTTAAAGCATTCTCCACCCATATAAAGGCGATTCTTCACAAACTATATCATGTGCATAATAAAAAATCCACCAAAATTATCCACTTCACCTTTATTAAATGTATCCCTCCACTTATTTAAGGAAAAAAAATGACCCACTTATTAGTCCCTGTCATGGGACTATAGCAATGAGTTTTCTTTTGATGTGACATTGATGTAACATTAATTTGTCTTTTATCATAAATTTGTGTATGCAATGTAATGTTTAACATAGGAAAACAAATATATATTTTTGGATGTAATAAAAATATTTGTGTTTCTCATTTCTAATTGGTTGATAGAATTGAAGTGTTATTGCTCCCTTCACATCTTTCAATATTAGAATCAATTACATAATCAATGAATTTCACCAATCAACACATCTAAATGCACAAATTTGTATTATGTATTTATTATTATATTTATATTATATTTATTATCTAATATATTATTTATTATAATATTTATAATATATTTATAATATATTTATTATATTTATATTATATTTGTGAATATTATAGCTTGTTCATTATACATTTTGAATAACAAACAACCTTCAATTATTATCTTTTGACAAAAAATATTTATTATTTGTCCATTTAGTTATATTAAATTTCATTGTTCAACATGTATTTCTCAACTAACTCGGTAGGGACTGCGCTGCCATGCAACCCTTGTTTAATAATCCTCCATGAATTTCATACCATGATTTCGTGAGAAACCCTTTAATTTTTGGATTGTCACACCCTATATAAGTATAACATGTGACACTTTCCACAAGTGTCACATTGTTTAATATGGATAGTGTGCGACAATTTTTCTTGTTGCACTGTATAATATGGATCACTTGCGATAGTTTGTAGAAATTGAAAATTTCTTGAGTGTGTCTGCGATTGTCTATTCGATAATGTTTGACACAATGATTTATGTGGAAATCCAATACGGGAAAAAACCATGGGGCAATGATAATCAATATCTTTATTATTCAAGGGAGAATTACAATAGCCATCACCCATCTTCTCCTCTCTACGTACACACCGCACTCCACAGTATTGTGTCTTGCTCACACACTGCACTGCACCTCTATGAGTATGCTCGTATATATAACATCTATTACACAGTTACACAAACTGATCATAAATAGATTACATAATTACACGAACTAATCATAAATTGATCAAACAATTACACAACCTGTTCACTGTATGCAACCATATGAAAAATTGGTTAACACATTTTCAACAATATTAACATTACAATCAACGAAATCCTAGCATGCGATGGTAATGCTAGCCTGAATGGATCATGTTGTGGTAATGCTAGCCTCTAACTCCACCGCTCGATCCACTTGATCAACGAAATATCCAACACCCTATATGAATTTTGAGCTATTAGCTTTGGATGATAAGTTGATAGGTAAATTTGTAAGTTCTTCTTGTTGTTTTTATTGGTAGTAATTTGCAAAGTGTGAATATAAATTTAATTAAGTAATTATTATTATATCTGTTTTAAAGTTGTGGATTAAGATTAAAGTTTTAAATTTAAATTTATGTTGCAATTTCAGATTTTATAGTTTTCAATGTCTTACATTAATTTATGGTATTTTTCAAATATAAAACTCTAAACTTAATGTTACCTATTTACAATATTCTAGAGGAATGAAATAGATTATATATATATATATAACGCACCTTTGTTTATATATAGGCAGGAAATAAGGCACCTTTGTTTTTCTCCAGGCAGATTGCCCTTTCCCTCGTGGATCATATCGATAACACGAAGCTTTAAACATAAAATCCAATCAAGTTAAAAAATGGCTTGTCAACAACTGGTAAATAAAAAATGGCTTGTCAAAAACTGGTAAAAAGCAGGGCAAAGCGCTAGCAAATTAGATATTCCAATGAGGTTATCAGGCCGTTGCTTTTACAACAATGACGATGTTGTTTGCATTTGAAAGAA
Organism: Picea sitchensis; assembly: GCA_010110895.2. Classification (NCBI taxonomy): domain Eukaryota; kingdom Viridiplantae; phylum Streptophyta; class Pinopsida; order Pinales; family Pinaceae; genus Picea; species Picea sitchensis. The sequence goes on along the minus strand of SNQJ01S0073423.1, from coordinate 11,180 downwards.
ATATGTTAATCGCTTCTTATTTTTGATCTTAGAACATGGCACCTTCGTATCGTTTCCTTTTTTTATATATACCAATATTAATACTAGTAATAATTATTATTAATAATTTTTTAAATTATGATGCTGATTTTATTTGTCAATTAAATTTATACATAGTTTTGTTAATTTTGTGACAGTGGAATGCGATAATATGAAATAATTCAATAATTCATTTTCTGGGAGTTACAAGTGCCATAGCATTGGGATTTTAAGATTTTATATTTAAAAATTAATTAATAATTAATAAATTGACTATTAATATGTAATAAATTAAAAAATTAAAAAATTAAATTTTGTATTGGTTAGATTTTTATTTTGTATATAAAAAATATTTTTACATTATAAAAGTGGTTGATATCCCACTTTTATAATGTGGTTTTTGTTGGGTGGAGGAAGCATATATCAAATAGATTTAATGACATAAATTATATAATGTAGATAATAACAATCACACAAATTAACACAACAATTTTACATGGTAAAACCCTATACATGGAAACATCCAAGGGACAATGATATTCGGTTTATTTATCGTTCAAAGGAGATATTACAACAACGGCTTATCACTCACACTCAAAACCCCCTCATCTCTCTAATACTTCTATGGGCGTACATGGATTTATAATAGCTCTTCACACTGATTACATTAATGTGGATCCCAAAATTGGGTGAACTGTTCCAACATAAAACAAAATAAAAAGGAGCCACGAAATCTGTTAATATCCACAAAATCTTGGGAAATTCGTTGGCATATCTTAACAATCTCCACCTTGACAATAATTTACCCGAATATCATACCCAGTTTATTCATCACCTTTCCTACAATCCAAGAGAAGCCAAACACCACCGCAAATGATCTATAACACTAGTTTTGTGAACACCTCTGTATGATTTGCTCGAGTTTGGATTTTCTCACGGATCACTCCACTTCCAACATGTCTTCCAAAATGATTCTTTGACACATATCCTGATGTAAATCTCCTTTTATCCAAAATACTTGCAAAATCTAAATTACAATTACCACAGACTAAACCACTACAACCATTATAGGTAACACGTGTGCCTCTAAAACTCACCCATTTTACTGCTTCACCTGAATTTTCGATGTGTTTGACAACACCAACTGAATGTGAAATATATGGTCTTAATCACTTCATCGCATACATTATACCTCCTATAGAACTGGCACACAATATATGAGATGTAACCTTTTCTTCTTTATAAACATGACCTAAACTTGAAGAAAACTTATAATGGAAAACAACAGTGATATTAACATGTTTCACAATGTTCATACTGAACTTCAACAATATCGATTCTATTGTGATAACCACAACTTACCATGTATATCGTCGTTGTGTACTTCTATGCTCAAAATTTGTTTTGTTGCTCCTTGATCCTTCATCTGAAATGTCCTGTCCAACTACGCCCTTTATCTTACTAATCTCAACCATGTTTTGAATTGCAACGAGCATATCATCAACAAATAATACTAGGATAGTGAATGTACTACTAACAGTATAGTCATACTTACCCCTTGAAATGTTTTGGCTCACTATGAAGGATTTAATCCTTTTGTACAGATGCCTGGGTACCATTAGGCCATTCAATGAATCCTCAAGCCTGCAAACAAATCTTCCTTTGTGATTTTGAACAAAACCTTCTAGTTGTTCCAAACACACTATATCTCTGTTAATGACGATTTTGTGGGAAGTAGGATCCCACACTCTACATCCATTTTCTCCATCATCATAACTAGCAGAGATATAATACAAAAATGAATTTAGAAACAAAGATTCTAAGTATGGAAGAAACTTACAGTTCTGCAACCCTTTCTTGCTCATATGACCTTGTTGCTTCTCCCATAAACAAGAAGATACATCTGTCACCTCAGATTCCACTTCAGTACTGCCTTCCAACTTTTAAAGATTATCAATATTCATTACCTTCATCACTACTAAACTTCATTTCAACACTTTGAGTGCTCAGACTTGACTTGTATACTTATATCCACCAGAATCCAAAACCCCTAATGAAATCAAATTTATCTTAAGTTCGGGTACATATCTTACATCTGTTAATTCTCTAACAATACCATCAAACGTCTTGATTCTAATGCTGCCAACCCCAACAATTTTACAAGGAATACCATTTCGCATGAACACTACACCCCCATCAACAGATTGGTAAGAAATGAACCAGTTTCTATGTGAGCACATGTGGTGGGAGGCATCCGAATCTAAGTGTGAGCACATGTGGTGGGAATATCAGATAACTCACACAGACAAAGAGACACGAAGAAAAACAAAACAGCTTGTCTATTACATTACATGCACGAGTATTTATACAGTGGTGGGATGAGCTCCACCGTTGATTAGTTTCAAGATCAATGGCTGGAATTACTTCTTCCAGACGTTTCTGGTTCTTTCAAGAGTTTACCAAAGTCGGTGCAGTCGGTGCATTTATTGCAGGCTTATCTCTATCAACTACTGGACTAGTTGTTTAATTAATTTATAACAAGGAGGCACCGGAAACTAATTGTCATTATGCTTCCTTTGTAGAGTTCTCCTCGAATTCCTTTCTTTTCCAACAATCTATTTTGAAATGTGCACTTTTACCACAGTACAACAAAAAAAACTATAAAACCTATTTATATGTTTTTTTGCATTAAAATACATAAATATAATACTTTTTTCAAATTACAAATATCATCCACTCTTCCTTATAACTCCCAATTATAAAAACTAAAAACATATTCCCCTTTTGTTTTGTTTACATTAAAAAACCATGCTTGTATTCATATGTTTTTGTCATTAAAAAAATGAATATAAAACCTTTTGAAAAAAAGGTGATTCTTTTGTCTTTACATGCCATTCTTAAACCACTTGTCCAAAAACAAACTACAAACTCCAATGGGATGAGTTTGGCAACCTGAACTTCGTTTTTAATATGCCAAATAAAAAATATTGTTGCATTCAAACCTTTTTATAAAAAATGAATGCTTGGTAATCATGTCAATTTTTGTGAAATCGGTGAACAACTATTCAGATTTTTTCAATCCACTTAATTGTTGGACCCTTCTTAATTTAGAAATCGTTGCACCTTCTCGTAGGGGAATCCCGTGTGCTACAGAATTTTCAAAGACAAAGAACGATTCAGATTCTGAGAAGGGCATCTAGTAGCAGCTCGGTTTCAGTTCTGATGGAATAATCTCCATGGTTCAAATCATCGATCTTGAATTTGGGCATAAGAGAGCGTAAATTGGCTGCCTCCTATGAACAGGCCTGTGGGTGTAACGGTTCCATCAACTCTGAATTTTCCTGTGGTGGATCATATGCAGAAGGGTTTCAAACTGCAGAATTTTCGAGTTTGCTCAATGGAAACGATTATCTTAGGAGTTACATGGGACAAAAGCTCCAAAATAACAATGAATGTGAAATCTTACAATGGAATCAAGTTTCAGTTAACGCAGATCCTGCTAGTAATGTTCATTGCTATGGCGATCTCCAAGGATTGAGCAAGGAAGCTATTATCAAAGAGTTTCGAAAGGTGTTGTTATGATGTGGGGGTGGAGATATGACCCAATACGTTGGTTTACTAAACGTGGCTTTAAGACATTTACAAATGCTCAGAAACAAAAGATATAAAGCAAATTTATCAAAATTTCAGAATGATTCATAAATGACTTAATTTTTCTTTTTCTTAATAAAATTTTAAACAAAATTTTGAACAATTGACATACCAAAATCAACTATTGATTAATGCGACAACTGAGTTTTCGGATGTCTTTTTCACTTGGAATCTCCTCTTCACCAAACACCACCATAGCTATGATACCGCAATGATGGAAGAAGTGACAACTGAGTTTTCGGATGTCTTCTTCACTTGGAATCTCCTCTTCACCAAACACCACCATAGCTATGATACCGCAATGATGGAAGAAGTGTCGTGAGATACACAAATTTGATTAAAGAAGAAAATTGATTTACACAATTAATGCAAGAGCTTGCAACCTCCAACATTACTTTCACATGAGAAAATGAGAGCGTTAATAAGCTCATCATACAAATTTTAAACTATTTTTTGTTATGGACATCCTATCACATAATCATGTGATCATGACAAGTGTCCATGTACATTAAATAAATATTCTAACAATTTCTTATTTTGTTGTTTTTCATAAGCGACTATTTTCTAGACTTATTATCTATTCTAACAAAATATATTCTAGAAAAACATAAGTATAATAAAATAATATTATACTAATTACATTAGGATCATAATATTTAACACTTAATTTTTAATGTGATGTTGACGACTTTGTACATGTGCGAATTATTATTCATCGGGGGCACTGCGCATGATCTCTACACACCCCTGCATCAGTTCGCCAAGTCTTAATTTATCACGTCGACCCCTGGCGGGTTGCGACGCTTCTTCACACAGATCCAAATTCTTGGTCTTCGCCATGGAGGATCTGCACTAGTCGTAGCTAGACCTTGGGGCATCCACTGACCTCCCACGTTGGTACTAGGATTAACATTAGGCCTGTGCGACTCAACTATTTTCTCGATAGGAGTTGGAGGAACCTGACGAACAATTGTTTTTATTGACGGAGTGTGTTGGTTTTTTCAGATAGATTCTTTGCACACCTCGTTGCTAGTTGGCTACTCAATGCCTCTTACAGGAAGACATTTATTGGTGGATATCTACCCCCAGTCTGAAGCTTTCCCTTATGGAATCTTCCTCAGCTTTCCATTCACGAAGATACTCCTAATGCGCTACCCACAACTACATGGGTATACCGATTAACACTGTATCGAATGCGCACACCCATTGGATTAAGGGAATATAATGCATCTAGACAATGAAATTATCCACCCAGTCTGTTCCATCAAAACAATAGGGCCTGAAGTCATCTTCATGTGTTGTAGTGGTAATTTATGTGCATCTCCTAGTAGAGAATTCATACAACTTATTTTTCCACCTTTCCATGGCATCCTTCGAGTCAGTATCATGGGACTTCACACTTCTCCAACTCAGCTCCCTGTCCATTGTGGGATTGATATAATCTTCCATGCACCCTGCGATCTGGTAGATTTTTCAATAATGGAGCTCTGAATCATGCTTATTCACAAACTGATTGTATCTGTGACCTTCATTTGGATCCAATGGTGCAATCACGCGCAAGGTGTCTATCTCAAACGACATCTGTCGTTTCTTCACATTCAATACAACATTGTTTTTGAATTCCCAATCAATACCATGTAGGGAAGGGTTGGGATCTGAATCATCCATGATCTCAATCTTCTCAAAATATGCCTTAGTATTCACTCCATCTATGTTCACTTTGACTCGCTCCAACTAACCTATAGGATATACTCTATATTGATTCACCAACAGAAGCTAAATGGGGGACCACACCAAGTTTGTCTTACCCATCAACTCCCAAGATTTCTTCGATTGGATGTTAACGTCGGATCCTAGATCCAACATGAGACCATCCATATCATAGCTTCCAAGTTCAACCGTCATCTTGAACTCTCTTCCTATGCGCTTATGTTTATTGACCTGACACACATCCCTTTCTGGTAGGGGGACTAATATAGATATAGTTGTTCCATCTTCCTCCATGCAAGTCTCTAGTATGCGTGTCAACTTTTTTGCAGTATCAAGATCATTTAGTAGTTTCAAAAAACAACAATGAAATAAGTTATTTACTTGATCTTCAACTTATTTTGCACGACCTGTGTCACACAATGCGTATTCTTGTGTTGTGCACTTCAATTCTCCACGCATGTGCTCCTCTATTACCCTTTGTTCATCCTATCATAAGTCTTCTTTCCTACAAGATTCTTCCAGGGACCTCTTTGTTTCACATTGCATCTCCTCGTGCACATCGACTTCCTCCAAATACCTCTATGTGGCTCGTTGCAATTCTCCATGAGCTCAAGCCTCTTCCAACAATCCCTATGTGGCATGTTGCACCTCCTCACATACCTGGGCCTATTCTAGTGACCGTTATGTCATACATTATATCTCTTTATGGACTCTTTCTTTCTCTGGGGTCCTTTGTGGATCATGCAGAAACTACTTTTTTTATGCAACATCAAACTTAGGAGGAGGTTGCACTTCCTTTCTAATCTTCCCCTCCGTTCTATGGCCCAATATTTCTCCATGCTCAAATTCCATCCCTATATTTTCTTCGCCTCGGGTTACCACCTATTATACATCAACTTGCTTCTCCTTCTTTTGATTCCAGCATGACTCTGCAATCACCACATTGCAGTGTTTCTTCTTCTCTTCCCACTTCTTCAATAAATTGGGACAATCCTTTGTGACATGCTTGGTACTATAGCAGTACCCATAGAGAGCGTGCGGTTTAGTACATAATATTTATACATTGCCTATCTCGCCATAGTTAAAAAAAGTGGGGGGTCTTCCTCGACCTCCTCCGTATCCTCATCCTCATTCACGTCCATATCCACCCCTGAGACCTCCTTGGTAGAAACCACTCTTAGTGCCTCCATGATCACCACCCTTCTACTCTTCGACTGAACCTGAAAGAAATTGTGGGTGTGGTCCCACATTAACTGAAGTGACCGATAATTGTTCACATCATGCCCCATATATTTGTAGAATTCATAGAATGAAGTATGGTGAGTCTTCTAATATTTCTTCAATTTTGGGTAGCAGGGTGGGATATGTCCCCACTATCTACAAATATCGCACCCCTCCATTTATGGCTGAATCAAAAATGTATTTGGTGCACCCGTCACTAGATAACTTCCCAATGTAGGACAATTGTCCCTATGGTGACCTTTTGATCGGCCCATTGTACACCATACATGAGCCTCATGCACCACCTTTTCCTTCACCATATCTTGCAAGTGCATTGTCAAATTCGCAAGTTGGGATTGCACCTGCGCCAATCCTGCTTATGTTTCTTCACCTCCTGGTGTAGCCTCTAGGTGCATTGCAATCTCCATCGTTGATGCCTGAGTAGTCACATTTTGTTGGGTAATTGGAACTTGGATATGGAGAAATATTCCCATAATGAACCATTCTCTATGCTGGACATCCTGGATATGGAATGTTATCCTATCCAACAAGATATTGAACCATTGGTCATAATCCCACATAGTTTCTCCCAATTACTACTTGGTCTCCTTAATCTCCATAATGCATTGAGATTTTCAGTTAGGCTTTTGGAACTCTTTAAGAAGATCTTTCTTAATTTCTTTTAGGGACCTCGTCTGTCTCACTAGTGTAGTTGCCTTGTACTTTATGTACCATGCCATGTCTCTATCCCTGAAAGTGGTCTCAAGATGTGAAATATTTGATGTTTTGTTTATGATCCTATTCACAGACCATATAGCTTTATATGTAAACCAATGTTTCTCTACATTGTCCTTACCCATCCCATGGAACATGGGTAGCCTCATATTTGTATCCTTATTCTCCTTTCTCAATCTAGGAATGTGCCCTCCTAACTGATCTCTCAATGTTGGGGATCTCGATACTAGTAATGTCTCTTGCGAAGTATTGTTGATGTGGTCCTCTTCTTCACTCGTATCTTCTCTCCTTTCTTCTCCTACTCCTATCGTTGTGCTGCCTCTTTCTCTTTCTTCTTGGTTACAAATGTGTAATGGTGGTGTTTCAAAGGGAGGGTACTTCCATCTTCTCCCATCATTTCTTGTAAGGGAACCTAGATAGTTTCCTACCTATATCCATGAAATATCATCCACTATCGCTAACTCCTCTTCCCCTCCTCACAGGGGACCTTCATAATCCTCTCCTACTTTCACACCTCTACTTTGCACCTCATCTTCCTTATAAGTTGTGGCATCTCACAACATCCAAGGGGGGAAAACTTCATCTTCTCTACCCCTACTACCACTACTTTTGGTATTTTCACTAGATACCCTACTCCTCACACTTCTCCTATTTTTTGGCCTATCTTCATCTATGATTCTCTATGAAATAATACTCTCTTCTGCACTTCCTCTTGGTGCAGTCTCCTTCCTCTTCATTCTAAGCTTGAGCCCTCATCTCACACCCCTTTCTATCTTCTGTTCACTCCTATTTTCTTCTTCCCTCAGCTCATTGACTCTTCTTGTGTATATTTTATCTCTTTCTCTCCTATGCTCCTCTATGTCCATTATTTCCCTCACCTCATTTCATCACCTTTTGGATCCTCTCAGTGGATCCATGTTGGCGCAGGCTTATTTTGGTAGAAAGACCTATTTTGGGTGCAGGCCTAATTTTGGGAGAGAAGGCCTATTTTTGGAGCACGTGCCTTAGGAGGCAGAAAATAAGCATGCAAAAAAGGAAGGAAAAGCAGCATGCAGGAGGATAAGCAACGAGGTGGATGACTATATGTCTGGAAAGAGTTAACCAGACGATGTTGGAGTACATGAACATCTTTCATACCTTGCACTCAAAGTTGAGTATCAGAGACTTCGAGAGGTACTTGGTTCTGAAGTAGTATAATGGAATACATAGGTACATCCAAACATATATGGATTTCTTGGACATCTCCTCACAAGGAGCCACTTGTTGATACGTTGTCAAAATTAAACAAAATTTTAAGCAATAGAATAAGCGAGAGTTTGGGTCTAAAAATATGCAACAATAAAAGCATGGTAAAGGTGACCCTAACTCACATAACAAGGGCAATATCAAGGAAGTTCAAGCTTAAGAAAACTATTCCAAGATACAGACAAAGAATGGTAATTGGAAGTTGAAAAATGATACTGGAAAGTGGTGCGATTTATAAAAAATGCCCTAACACAACATTGATGAATTTTTCTCGAAACAATCATTGTTATCTCAGCTTAAAGAAAATGAGTCGAACCCTAACTCAAACTTTGATTTGGAATTGGATAAGGGAAACAAAATCATCAATGTAGAGCCCAATGGCACCATTGCAACCAAAAAGATCCAACTGGATTATTTAGAGGAGCTTTAGGAAGGCGATTGCCTCTTCAATTCACAGATGTGGGTGAAGGGGACCCCACTACATTTAATTGTTGACAAAGAGAGCCAAAAGAACTTGATCTTAGCTGAGGTCATCAAGAGATTAAAGTTGTCTATGATGTTACACCCCAACCATATACCATTGATTGGTTGATCTAGGGACAATACCTTCACATCAACAAATAGTTTTGGCTGTCATACAAAATCAGTCCCTTTAAAGATGAGGTATTGTGTGATGTTTCCTCACTTGAATTTTGTGATGTTATTTTAGGAAAACCTTATATGTGGACACCTCATGTTATTTATGATTCCCGACCTCATAGTGTAATTATTACTTTTTGAGGTCAACCCTATAGGGTATTGGAGGTAGTTTTGACTACTGCAATTTCATTGATCTCAAAAAAACAATGCCGAAAGGTAATCTCTCATACTGCAATTTTTTTTCATCTTCATGGTTCGGTCTAAAGGTGAATGAAAGATCACTATGACAACCACAACTTCAACACAAGGTCTCTCTACATAGCATAAGTAGGTGGACATGATTGTATAGGAGTACATAGACCTCTTCGCTTCACATATAGAGGTGCCTCTGCACTGTCAGACCAAACATCCCATTGATTTGATACTTGATACCCCCTTACCCAACGGTCCAATATATATATACTCCCTTTTAGAGAATGAGGAAATCAAACATCAAATTCATGAGCTCATCCAAAAGGTCCACATTTGACCAAGATCATCACCTCATGGGATCCCAATTGTTTTGGTGCAGAAGAAGGATGGGACATGACAACTCTATATTGAATATATTTCCCTAAACAAAGTCATTGTCAAGAATTGATACCCAATTTTTTGAATCGATGATATTATTGATCAACTTAAGGGTGTTAAGTTCTTCATTAAGATTGATTTGAAGTCGGTCTATCACCAAGTTCCTACAAAACCAACTGATATATGGAAGACCTCCCTCAAATATAAATAGGGCCTCTTTAAGTGGTTGGCCATGGATTTTGGCTTGACTAATTCTCCATTGACATTCACGAGGATCATGGATGATATATTGCAGGAATTCACAAAATATTTTTTGTTCTTCTATTTGGATGAAATCCTCATCTTTAGCTGAACCTAGGATTAATTCTTGTAGCACATTTAGAAGTTCCCTAGCACCCTAAAAACACAAAAGTTATACACCAATATGGATAACTGCTCATTTGACATGTAGAGAATCCAATACTCAGGATAAATCATGGATGAACATGGGGTGAATATGGACCATCCAAGATCTAATTCATTTGTGATTGGCTAGCCATGGCAACTCTTTTCAACCATACTTACCAAATCAAGGATTGCCTCACTACCCTCATCATTTATAATGGTAGTCAAACTAATCTCCTCTCACAAACCCTAGTTTATGAATTATGACTACCAACCACCACTCACCCCTGGACCTATTAGCGCAGTGAGCTCACAACAGTTGTGATGAATAATAGTTATATCAAAGGATAACACACTAGAAAATGAAGGAAGATATCTCCATAGGTGATTTTAGGGGCGAAATTTCGCAGATGGGCGAAATTAAGAGGTTTGGAATTTTGGTTGGGCAAATTGTTTACATAGAAAGGTTTTTTTGGTTTGCCTATATATATCCCCAAATTTATTTTCAAATATATATATATATAAAACCCTTAGCCCACATATATTTGTGAGGGAAGAGCATGGAAATCGATTTTCGCCCCTTAAAATTTGAACCAGATCCTCCCATTCGCCTCAATTTTCTGGTAATGATAATGATTCAGAGGTTTTTCGCCCCCATTTTCTGGTAATGGAAATGATTCAGAGGTTTTTCGCCTCCATTTCCATCTCCCGCCAGTTCTTGGGGATCCAAAATTGAATCATTCGCTCGTAAATAGCCATTATTCTTGATTGGAACTACTATTATTTATTCTGGATCGGAACTAGTAGAAGTAGTGAAGATGAAGTAGTTTAGCCGGATACTCTTCTCTTTACATAAGCAATCCTCTATTCATAATGTTTATCATAGTTGATTTCCACCGGTAGGCAAAGGAAGGCACCGCCGAGGCATGGAGGGTAAAAGTAAAGTGTGGTTCTATCTATGGGAGGAGTCATCCATTGATAGCCCTAACATGCATTCATTGGGAAGC
>SNQJ01S0073422.1:85293-106629 GCA_010110895.2 Picea sitchensis | reverse complement strand
ACTAACTATGTCTATTAAGAGAAGCATCTAGAGGAAGATCCTTCTAGAAGCGGAAGCTTCTATTAGGTCTTCTTACATCTGCCTTATTCTATTTTATTGAAAGGTCTTATTAATATTGACCTTTATTACATCCGAATACATTGATCTACCTATGTGCGGGTTAGGACCTTAACAGCCTAAGGGGATAAAAGGGCATGTGTTAATTCAATTTGGGGCCAGCAAGGTCTCGAGGAGATAATCCAACTCAAGTACTTAAATATCCTTGATTGGGAGGTCGTGCATCTCCGAGGAGAGAAGGGGGGGTCCACATCAAGTGGTATCAGAGCCTAAAGAGCTCAAATTGTAATCTGTGTGAGTGGAGAAAATGTCAGCACAATGTCACCTAGAAGACGTGCAGAGCCACCTGTAGAAAATCGAGTTGTAGAAAGAAATATGAGAGAAATTCGCACAAGGTTGGATGCGATGGAGATAGCGCAAAGGAGAGAACCTAATTCTTGATACGTCAGTGATGCGGAAAGAGAAGAAATAGAATTTGAAGAAGTTGCAGGGGAAGATGATGTCGAAGAACATTTGTTGAAAGAGGTTGTCAAATTGGGAGCTAGAGCAAAGATAGACATCCCGATGTATGAAGGAAATTTGGATGTTGATGAATTGTTGGATTGGATAAGATCCATGGATAATTATTTAGGCTATGAAGATGTCAATGAGGATAAGAAGGTGAGGCATGTTGTCACCAAGTTAAAAGGACATGCAACACTATGGTGGGATGAACTACAGGCTGATAGATGAAGCAAAGGTAAGCAAAAGATCAAGAATTGGGACAGAATGGTAGCCAAGCTGAAGGCTAAGTTCATACCCAAGGACTATCATATAAATCTATTCAGGAAGTTGCATAACTTGAGGTAGAAGGGGTTAACATTGAAAGAGTACATAGAGGAGTTTTACAAGCTGAACATCAGGACTGGACAGAGGGAGAAAGATGATGAAAAATTTTCCAGGTATATAAATGGCCTGATATATGAGATCCAAGATGAAATCAGCATGATGACAGTGACGGTAGTAGAGAAGGCTTATGAGATTGCACTGAAGGCAGAAGAGCAGTTGGCCAGAAAAAAAAAGCCAGCAAAGAAGAGGAAGAATTCCAAACAGAGGTAAGGGTGAGACTCAAAAACCACATAGTCACTCAGAAAGAGGAGGAAGTTCCTGAGGGAGACAGAGTGGTGGAAGAAATTATTTTCCTCGAGGAAGAGGAAGAGGCAGAGGAGGAGAGGTAAGTTGTTATGCATGTGAAAATACAGGACACATGTCTTGGGAATGTCTCGAGAAAAAGAAAGAAGGAGGTGAAGCTCACATTTTGGAAGCGCAGAAGATGAATGTTGAAGCAGAAGGTGAAGAAGATGGAAAATATCTGATGTTGAAGAAGGTTCTCTTGAAACTAGAGCTAGAGGTTGAAAATCCAGTGCAGAGGAACATTTTATTCAGGATTGCTTGCAAGACTAAATATAGGGTATGCAAAGTGGTAATTGACGGTGGGAGCACTGATAATTTAGTATCCACAGAGATGGTGGAGAAATTGGAGCTAGAGGAAACTGCATATCCGAAACCATATAAAGCCTCATGGTTGCATAAAGGACACCGGGTAATGGTAACTAAACAATGCCTCGTTGAATTTAAAATAGGAGGATATAGAGATGAGATTATGTGTGATGTGATTCCCATGGATGTATATCATGTTTTGTTGGGGAAACCATGGCAGTTTTACAGGGATGTCATTCATGATGGGAGAAAAAATACTTATACTTTGGAGAAGAATGGTAGGACACACAGGTTTTTTCCAATAGAGGAGAAGAAAGTAAAGGAAGAATCTAGCACAAGTATACTTCTCATGAGTAGGAAGGAACTCTTAAGTGAAGTTAAGAAGGAACAGGAGATGAAATTTGTTGTGGTGAGGAAACCCATAGTTTTCCTTACAAGTACTTCTATGGATGATTTGCATGAGGAAGTTCAGGAGTTGTTAGAGAATTTTGCTGACATAGTAGTGGATGAGTTACCTAATTCATTTCCACCCATCAAGAGTATCAACCATCACATTGATCTAATACCAGGAGCAAGTCTACCGAACAAAGAAACATACAGATTGACACCTCAATAGAATGAGAAGGTAAAGAGACAAGTCCAGTATTTATTAGACAAGGGTTTGGTCAGAGAAATCTTGAGTCCATTCGTAGTACCAAATTTTTTGAGTCTGAAGAAGGATGGAGGATGGATAATGTGTACAAACTCAAGAGCCATAAACAAGATCACCATCAGGTATATATTTCCTTTTCCAAGGATGGATGACTTAATGGATTTTTTAAGTGGAGAATTTTTTTTTTCAAAGATAGATTTGAAAAGTGGATATCACCAGATAAGGATGAGAGAAGGTGATGAGTAGAAAACAACGTTCAATACAAATGAAGGGTTGAATGAGTGGCTTGTTATGCCATTTGGATTGACAAATGCCCCAAGTATTTTTATGAGATTGATGAATGAGGTATTAAAATATTTAATTGGTAATTTTGTTATTGTATATCTGGATGATATATTGGTATTCAGTAAAACTAAAGAAGACCATTTGATACATCTGACATTAGTGATGAGAAGATTGTAGCAGGAGAAGCTATTGATAAATCTGAAGAAGTCCTCTTTTATGAAGACATAACTCATTTATTTGGGTTTTGTGATCTCTTCAAATGAATTGAATATGGATCCAGAAAAGGTGAGATCAATCAAATAATGGACATCACCAAGAATAATATTTGAGGTGAGAATCTTCCATGGATTAGTAGGTTTCTATAGGAAGTTCATTAGAAATTTCAGTGGAATTTTTGCACCAATATTGGATACAGTGAAGAAGAGGCACGAGTCTTTTAAGTGGACAGAAGAGGCTGAGGAAAGTTTCAAGATATTGAAGGAGAAGATAACAAACAACCAATTATGGTCTTGCCAAATTTTGGGAAGACATTTCAAGTAAGGTGTGATGTTAGTGGAGTTTCAATTGGAGCAGCCTTGAGCCAAGATAATAGATCTGTTGCATATTTTAGTGAGAATTTGAATGAACCTAAGAAGAAGTACTCCACATATGATAAGGAATTTTATGCAAAAATTCAAGCCTTGAAGAAATGGAGGCGCTACCTTGTTCCAGAAGAATTTGTTTTGTATAGGGATAATCAGGCTTTACAATTCATAACTAGACAAGAGAAGTTAAATCAAAGACATGCTAAGTGGATAGATTTTATGCAAAATTTCACTTTTGTCATTAAACATATTTTTAGTAATGCTAACAAAGTTGTTGATGCATTGAGTAGGAGATGTATGATTCTGCAGGAATTTCAAGTGAAGACCTTAGGTTTTGAACACCTTAAGGAGATGTATTGTGATGATCTATATTTTAAAGAGGCATATGAAGCATGTGTGAACCCTGTGATCAGAGACAGAAGTTAGTGGACATAGTATATGATTCAAGATGGATTGTTGTTTAAAGGTTACCAGTTGTGCATACCAAAGTGTTCAATGAGAGAAAATTTGTTGAAGGAAAAACATAGTGGAGGCCTAGCGGGACATTTTCGCCATGACAAGAAATTTGCACAGTTGAACAGTTCATACTATTGGCCAGGTATCAGAGCGGAGATGAAGAATTTTGTAAAAAAATGTAAGATTTTTCAGTATGCAAAAGGAAAGAAACAGAACACTGGATTGTATTAGCCATTTCCTATTCGAGATAGGCCTTGGGATGCAATAAGCATGGATTTTGTGTTGGGATTTACAAGAACCCAAAGGGGAAGTGATTCCATATTTGTTGTAGTTGATATATTCTCAAATATTTCACACTTTATCCCATGCCAAAAGACTAGTGATGCAACACACATTGCAAATTTGTTTTTCAAAGAAGTTGTGAGACTTCATGGGTTTCCCAAGAGTATTGTCCTAGATAGGGACACTAAATTTGTTGGTCATTTCTGGAGAACATTATGGAAGAAGGTGGGGACATAACTGTCTTTTATTTCAACATATCACCCTCAAATGGATGGACAGACTAAGGTGGTAAATCAGAGCTTAGGAAATTTTTTGAGAAGTTTGGTCATTGAACATCACAGCCAGTGGGATCAATTTCTGTCACAAGCAGAGTTTGCATATAATGACTCACCAAACAGAAGTACAGTAAGGATCCCATTCTAGATAATGTATGGGATGAAGCCAAGAGAAGTATCATAATTGAGAGATCTAGAACAGAGTGAATTCAAAAGCGTTGGAGCAGAAGACTTCACTATAGAAATCCAGAAGCTTCATAATCAGATCAAGGAGCAATTGTGAAATAGTAGCAGAGAGTATAAACGCAGAGTTGACTAGCATAGGAGATAAATTCAATTTGAAGTAGGAGATCAAGTTTTAGTACATATCAGGAAGAAAAGGTTCCCAAGAGGAACATATAACAAACTGAAACTGAAGAAGATAGGACCATGCAAGATCCTAAAGAAATTTGGTGCCAATGCTTATGATATAGAGCTACCAGAGGATGTGGGTATATCACCCATATTTAACATTTCAGACCTGTATCCTTACAGGGAAGATGACACAAAAGAGTCATAAGATCATAAAGAGATTCAGTGGGAGAAGTAGATTTCTGTAGTGGAAAATCCACAGATGGAGAAGATAGTTGATCAGAGGATTAGTAAGAAGACTAAGAGAAATACTTATTTGGAGTATTTGGTAAAGTGGAAAGGACAACAAATAGAATATGTCAATTGGGTAAATGATGTTGATATCCAGAAGCATGGAAAGTCAGTGCAGTAGCTCATGGACAGGAGTCCATCAATTTTTGTGCAGAGGAGTATGATGTAGGAGCATCATCAGCAAAGTACACGTGGAGAGATAGCTCAACACCCTAGCGTGACTTTTGAATTATTTTTGAATTTTGAAATATAGTGTATCCTATAATACTTTTGAATGGATTGTGAATTAAAGAGATCTTTAATATTTGGAGGTTGAACGATCGCGTGAGATCGGATTTTCCTTTAATGTAGTTGGTTTGGGTACAGATCTGGAGCTTTCTCTCTTATCTGTTTGTCTTGGACTTTATGTAAAAGGTCTTAAGTAGTTGTTGGCTTTTATTTCGATAAGATAGGTAATTGAAGGGAACCCTATGAGCTCTTTGGCATAATTAGAGGTGTTGTATGCCCAAATGAGGTTGTTGAATATGATGGTAGCTACAAATTAGTTGAGTATTTTTGTTGTTTAAATTTAGTTAGAAGTTGTTGAATGTTGGTATAGCTCATGTATATTTGAATGAATATAACAGAGAGGTATTGACCCAAATGTGTGGTGTTTTTATTGCTTAGATGAATAGTAGTATTTCTATTTACATTATGTCCTCTGTTACTTTGTATTCTCATGCATGTATGAAAATCATTGTTGAATGTGTGAATTCATGGTGAACTGTATGAATCTGTAAAACATTAGATAAGTTTCACTTGTTTCTCTTCCATGAGCTTACACAAGGAGTGCATGTTGTCCACAAGGGGTGTGTTGACAGAGTCTGGTTCAACTCAGAATTTGGAAGAGGTAACTTGAAGCTTATATGCAGAGTGTGCATTTTGTCCGTAAGGCGTGCGCCAACAGAACCTTTGACTTAGAAGCTCAGGAGGGGTAGCTCGAGAGATTTCTCACAAAATTATGTGTGAATATCGGTTACAAGGCATGCACAGATCCAAAATCTAACTAAGTGTCAAAGAAAACCCTCTAAAGAGTTAAAGGTTCAGAGGAAAGACAAGTTCCAAAACTTTAGTGGGAGAAATCTTCAAAAGGGAGGAGCCATTTAAGGTTTTCCAAATTAATGATCAAGATCCCTTTAGGAGGAAGCGGGATTTTCCCAGACTATTAGATCTAGGAGAGTTGTGCAGTGGTTAGCCATGAGTTCCTTCAGAAGTTTGTGATTCGGAGGATTTGGAGTGTAGAAGGGTGAAAATCGCCGAAGTCCGAAGCTGCGAAGGGATCCTAGTCATTGGTTGGAAGATGGATATGTGGCAATGGATAAGCAAGTTTTGGGAAGGAAGAACTTCAGATATTTTGCGCTCAGAAGATAACAATTTGTGTGAAGTCACAAAGTGGCGAATTAAATCTTAGTTGTTGATTGCAGCAAGGATACGTGGCAGAGATCCACAAACTTCTGGGGGAAATTACTTCATGGAAAAGGGAGGTAGGTGCATCCAAAAACTTCGAATCCCAAAGTTACAAAAATCCCAGGAGATTAAGCCCTAGATCATAGCACGAGGTCGCATGTGGAGAAGGGCTACTGGAAAGGATCTAGCGCCGAAAATTTTAAAATTTCAAAAGTGCTAAGGAAAGGGGTTTGTGGGTACCATATGACCTATGCATAAGGGTATAAAAGGGCATGTTTTAATTCAATTTTGGGCCAGAAAGGTCTCGAAGATCTAATCCAGCTCAAGTGCTTAAAGATCTTTGACCGGGAGGTCGCGCAGCCCCGAGGAGAGAAGGGGGGGTTCTGCATCATCACACACACACATACACATCATGTTTTTCATAACACCCTTGTGTAGGAATGCTCATCCATATTACCAATGACACCATCTATAGACTTTATTGATAGCATCATGTGTACAAGGCCAACGGTTTCTACATATTATCAAAAATATTACTTAAATGGGACATGCCTCGGGTGTGGTGGAATGACATTACTAATAAAGTGCATTCATGTGAGTGATGAGTATGAATTGGGGAGGAAGGAGGTTGACATGAAAAGATTCAAATATTTCAAGTATGATATTAGGGGAGGACATGAAAGAAACAATAGATAGTTGGTGATGCCTCATGATCTTTATGTTTATTTAAATGGTATCTTTTGTTTTAGATTTCACTTTGAAATTTCTTTGGGGGGAGGTTATTGTAACAATGAATTTATATATATTTATTATTGTTCAACCAATTATGATTATATGATTCCATAAAGGATTTCTTTGAAAATACCTAAAAATATGTTTATCATGTTCATGGGGCTCAATAGTAAGACAAGCATTTTAGAATATGCAAAGAAACATTCCCATTAATACTATTGTATTAGTGGTTTATTTTGCTGAGAAATACACCCTTCAATTGAAAAATGAGATTCAAAGATAATATTATCACTCATATTAGATCATCCTAATGATCCATATCATATGCAATCATGGACTAGGTAGTAGTGAAGACATAAGTGTTGTATTAAAGGAGTATGACTTCTACATAAGCAATGATAAGTGTCATGGCTTAGCTTATGTACAACATTTATTTTAGTTGTTCTAGAATAACTTGAAGGAGAATGATACACGGATGGAGTGGCATTGGATTTGGTCAGATTGTTGCATGGGTCAATTCAAAAATTCCCATGTATTTTAATGGTTATGTATATTGCACAGAAAATACAAGGTGCCATATTTTTGGAACTATTTTGAGATTGGGCATGGGAAATGGGAGCATGACGGAGTCAATGTTTGCATCAAAACAATGTTACGTTGGAAAGAATTGAAGTTTACAACAAATTCCCTCATTTGAGATGCAAAATCTATTTCTGAGTGGCATTCTTCAGTAATGGTAGAGGGAACAAAAAGGAGATAAGACCAATCAATAAGGAAATGACATTTGTAGAGACATTTTTGGGACGTGGTCAATGTAGATCGATCACTTACAAATGAATGCAAAAAAATATGTGGCACGCATGGATTTCATTCAGTTCAAACCTTAGACAATGCTATAGTTGAAATCTGCACAAGAAAATATCATTTATTCTATGGCACGTGTAGTAGTAGTGAATGGAACGATTGTGAATCCACAAATTGGGTTGATAGATCGGATAATGTATCAATTTCCATTGGTCAATGTATAAACATTGAATTATCCCATTTGGAGGAGGAACAATCAACTATTTCACCACATTATGATCATGTTTCATATCTTATACAACTAGGTTCAGTGAATATTCGAATAATTTTGATTAACTAGCATGAATTTAGTATGCGTTGTTGATTTAGTGCACTCATGCAATGACACTCCATTATTTTCATGGAACATATGTGCATTGGTTTAACCAAAAGGTAATGAATGTGGCACTAACTATTGGTTGGCACATTTCTTAGAGGGAAATCGGACAATCAATGTCTCACTAATAGTCTTTGAAGGAAATCATTTTTTTATTGGGTTGATGGTTATTAAAGGAGAATATATAACATGAGATGAAAAATTGAAAAGAAAGGTGGTTATGTATTTCAATATTATAAACCATGGGAATATGTGTACCACTTGAAAAAACTTGGTCATTGGTACAAACCTCCAACTATAAATAATGCAAAGGAAGCACTCATCAAACGTACAATACTTCCTACCTTATTCTTGATACGAGAAGTTAATGGAGACCATTAGTATTCGAAGTTATCTAGATGGTCTAATTGAATGAACATAGGTAAGTAAAAATATTAGTGTTGATCCACATTCGTGATCAATATTTGTACGTACATACTTATCCTTAAGCTTCTTCTTTTGTTTTTTGTTTTCTTCTTGAATATCCTTACTTAGTCTCTTTTTCCTTTTAAAAATATGGGTTGTAAGTCATACTAACATCAAATTCTTAGGTCTTCACACCCACAAACCTATGTATTTATACTTAGTATTTTTCCCCTCTTTCAAATTTTCCAATACTTAGTCATTTTTTGAGTGATGTGGGAATAGTGATGCGGAATTCCAACATGTCCCAAACTCGCATCTCCCTAGTTCTATAGACCCGCAATCACTCTACCATCAAATTGCACATGTTACCTCCATATCCTGCAAAATACACCTTTTTACCTTTTCATACTTAGTCGTTTTCTTGAAATGTGGATGTAGGACGAATTATTATCTCATTCACCTTTTTCCCATGTCTTCAAACCCGCATGCCCTCCGACCCAAAATCCCACATTCTACAAAATGTATTTCTTATTTCCACATCCTAAAAAAATCACCCTCTCCCATACTTAGTCAATTTTCTTACTTCGGGTGTGGGGCTCTTTCACTTTACCTTTTCATCCCCATATGCTCGTAGTTCTGTAGTTCTGCATCCTACATAATGCACTTTACATTCATCATTATGCACCTCCATACTTAAGAACTTTTCATCCACCATGACTTCCCATCACCACTTACCATCGCATTTTTTTCCCCACCACATCAGTCGCCACTTATGTGAATATAATTTCATTATTAAAGTGTTGAAGATCTCGTAAACTTGTACTAAATTAAAAAATGTTATCATTCAGACTGACAACTTTGAAATAATAAATACGATGATTAAACCATCATAGTAATATGTGGTAAATTAAATAAGAAATAATATGCCAAGTTGTACATATCGACAGTAGTGCCACCTATTAATTCTGAGACTACAAAATAATGTAAATAATGTCAAATAAGAGAAAGGAATTGTATTTCGGGGATACACTAAATACGCTCAAATGAGAAGATCAAGAGTTTGAGTGGTCACTAGCTTACAATTAATACAAGGCCCTACCTCCAGCTAATAAAATAATGAACATGATCAGGACTTCAGGCATAACCCTTTCCGGTTGTGTCTAGATGAAATACATTTTAAATAACTCGTTAAATGGTGTGCAAATAAATTCAATTCAGAGAAGATAATAATCCATCTCCAAGGACAACAACCTGTTTCTTTATCTCCTTCAGTATTTACCAGGATGTTGTTGCTCCCCATGCCCACCATGTGATTCAAGGGAGAAGAGGATGATGAATTCCTCAAACAACACAAAGGATGAGAATAGCTCCATGATAAATATTTGGTCGACCCAAGAAATAACACTAGATTTTCCAAGATTGAAGTAAGCTCCTTGAAATACCCATACAGAGAATTTTCATAGTTGTTTGCTTATATCATTGGTTTGGAATCCACAACCTCTATGCCAATAAATATCATATATGACCTTCATTTCACCTTGCATGAGAATGTCATCATAGATTGGGGTCATATTAGTTTTAGTGAAATCTCATTTCAATTAAGTAATTTGAAAAAGACCCAAAAATTTTATATGATATCCTACCTTATTTTCACCATAGACTATTTTCATGTGTTTGAGGACTTGTTGAGGGAAAGGAGAATTTATTTTAAGGTGGAACCAATCTTTTCTTGGTATTCATCCTTCTGGAGTAACAAAGCTCAGTATAATTTCTACCTGATTCAAAATTATTTTATCTCAGAGTTTAAAAAATTAGTTTTTAACCCTAATACATCGATATTATCACTTGAAACTGCCACCTTTCTTGTAGACAATATAAGTATTATAAGGTTATTTGGTTATGAATGGAATTCTTTCCTCCTCCTATTTTATGTATCGGATAGGAATCCTTTTGTAGAAGTTTGCAGACAATATAAGTCATGGGATCACTTCTTCAACGAGAAGAGAAAGAAGCAGTTCATCCCACTACCTTGGAAAATTGGAGAAATCATAAACACATCTCCCATTTAGATGAACTTGCAGATCATGTTTCAATGCGGACTAAAAGAAGTTGAACTTGTTAAGGGTTTGGACTCAAATGATATATTTACTCCAGATATTTCCTTAATTGGTTATTCTTAATATTTTACCAAACTTTAATAGTTAAAATAAGGGGGTGGAGATAATTTAAATCTTCTTGAAGTTTTATTCGACCAAGCCTTTAATCAAATGGAGGAATTATTCAGTAAAAATGAGGGATATTGAAATCAAAGTAAATAAGTAACGTATAAAAATCCCAATTCACCGACTATGTCTCAAAAGAGTACCCTGGTAAGAACAAAACCTAGGAGAAGTGGTTTGGAGATGAGAAAAACACATGTCGGAAGTTCATACGATGGCAGTGATAAGGAGCCACCAAATAAAAATATTGAAAAATCTCATACCATATATACTTCTGCCAAAAGGAAAAGGTATATACAGAAAATAGGGTTAGGCGTACCTGAAACTCAAGAAATTCCATGGGATATGGATGTGGATGAGCTTATAAAAGAACCCAGTTGGTCTAATAAAAGACTATTGGAAACCCGAGAAATTTTTGAAGCCCTAGTTACCCAAGAACTAGAAATATTTGAAGATGAATCTATAACTTTGCACCACACGACCTACAATCAAGCATCGAAAAAATTGTTAATTGAGAAAGTTCATACAAAAACAAAATTTCATCCGAGAAATGGAAATAAACAATTTATTTCGATGGGGTTGCACCATAAAAAATTGTACAATTCCATGAAGCAAACAGAGAATCTGTGAAACAATCTGTTAGTAACATTGAAAAGGAAAATTTAGAATTAAATAAAAAAATAAAAGAATTAGAGGCAAATTTAATTCAAGGATCATTATTTGCATAACCTTTAAATACAGTTCAACCAACACTCACTTTAGAATATATCCTAGAAAGAAACAACAAATGGAAAGGTCCATCTAGTTTGTTGCAAGCAATAAGAAAATATGTTGGAGACATGATACAAAAAAAAACATATTTGATTCAAGAAATTTGGTATCTTGCATTGAACTCCACCAACTTTGTAGAAAGGATTACAAATTTCAAAGAATATCTTCAAAAATGTCTTGGAGAATAATGAAGGTTTATATAGGGACGTTGTGCGTACATTCTCAGCTAAAGTTTCAAGCTTAAGCAATATTCATATAAGGGAGTAAAACCTTCTTTTAAATATCTATATGAAACAAATTAATGCATTTTGGTTGAAGATAATACAAAATTTGACAGAAATGATAAATGAACTAGATGCTTTGAAGAACAAAAGAGGTGACTTATTATTTAAGTTGGTTGATCTCATGAAATAACTTGATGGCCCTAGTCTATTAATGGATATAATACTTTCATCTAAAGAGAAATTATTAGACCAACTTAGTGTATTGAAAGTTGCATGGGAAAATGAGTTCACTGAATCAATAGAATTCTATGAGGAAGAAATTGAAAGGTGGATAGTCAAATACATAAACATAAATGATGAGTTATATGACATGTTGCACCAATTAGGAAAGGACTTAAGATATATGGAGAATGAGTTTCTTAAAATAAAGATTAGTCATGATATTACAGTGACCCCCATGAGGGAATATAATGAAGATTGGTTAACAAAATCCTTAATCAAAATTATTGAGCCAGAACAACAAGAAATAGTTGCAACAATTATTCCACCTCAACCACAACAGGAATCTATAAAAGAGGTATTAGCAAACAATTGAGGGTTCAGAAAAACTTTCCATCATAGTGAGTCAAGAAGAAACCGTATGCATCCCCTCATTATCATTCTTCTACAATCATTTGTTATATTACCTTTTGTTTCCCAGTAATCTGTGAAACCCAAATTGATCCTTGATTTTTTTTTGTAGTGTATTATAGGTGTTTTGTTTCAAGGTCCATAGGATCCCCATCCCATCCCTCTTTGAAGGAAAAATGCAGATATTTTATTTCAATACATTTACCTTGAATTTTTAAAAGACATATATTATTTTTCAGGTTCCCAGAGATATATTTTGGGATATTGAATTATTGTAATCTCAAAGATTTTGATTCAAGCATGAGATTTCATATGTGTATCTATCATAATATTTTTGTACCTAATGAAATGATCATTTAAAGTTCTCTATCATATGTGATCTATACATTTTTTCTTCCTTTCCTTGAATATTGTTTTTGTCTTGATGAATGTTTTGATGGAAATGTAATTATATTTATTTTCACACTCTTTTGGTTTATGATCCTGTAATATATTGAAAATATTTATTTTCATAAGATGCTTGGTCTTGTCCCATGTATTCTTTGTATATGAATACTTATTTCAAATAATCTTGGTCCTTCTCAGGCATTGCTTATATTTATGCATGCAATTAAAAAAAAAATAGGAGTACCACCTCTTAAAAAATGTAAGGGGATTTTATCGTCATGAGGTTGACTCAAAGACCATGAAATAGTATTTTAGATCAACAATTTTAGCAACCATGCTAGGGAGAACAAAAGGTTTGTTTCATAGACCGGAATTTTAATGACTCAACCCGAACCAAATCAAACTCAATTGCAAGTGGGACTGATAAATCAAGGAAGTTTTTTGCATCAACTTTATGATTTGGTGTTAACGATAACTAAGAGTCGTTAGGAACTTGAAATGTCTTCGGAAATCCTTGCTAGGGAATAAGAAAGAGAGATAGCATTAAGACAAAGAATAAGGGTGTGAATCCAAGAAAAACTTAAACCTTATAAAGGTCCACTAACAGGAAGTAAGAGAAAAAAAAACTTCAACTTAATGAATTTGGTGAAAGTTTCAAATCAGAAATCAGAAGAACCCTAATCATGGGTGATCGAGAGGAAAGAAATGATATTCATGAAAACTAAGAAGAAAGAAATGAAAGACAAAGAGTTCCAAAACGAAGGGCTAAATCTAGCCCACTTAATTTACATGGAGAACAACATACATTACCAACCTTCCCTCAAGGAGTTCTATCAATTTATTTAGGTGATGGAATCATGGATTGAAAGAGACACATGGATCAATTCCTAGTTGTTTGTGATGTATATTTAATTTAACATGACGATGTGATGGTTAGAGTATTTTTACAGACCTTGATAGGTCCAGCTTATGAATGGTACCTTTCTCTCCAAGCTCAGTCAATCAGATCATTTTATGACCTAAAAATATGTTTATGACTATGTATGAACCCCCCATGGCATATCATATGTTTCTCACTTAGTTCACTCAAATCCATATCAAGAAAGGAGAAAGAATAAGATATTTCAATCTATGATTATTTAATACTTTAAATCAAATCCCAGAAGAGAAATTCCCAATTCAACCTATTATATTTGGATGTTATAAGAATGTAATGTCTCCAAATGTGAAATATGCAATAATATATTTTCAAATAAATGATTTAGATGGAGCCATCCAGAAGGCAACGAAGATGGAAGAGTTTATGTTGGAAACCAATGTTGATCCCGAGATCATTCTTGGGAAAGTAAAAAGAAAAATGAATATGTTTTCCATATCACATCAAGGACCATCTACTTCAAGAACTATTGAAAATCAAGGAACTTGTGGAGGTATACTCCAAGGGGTTCCCTCTAATGTCAAAAACGATCCAATAGATGCTCAGGAAATAAGACAGAAAAAATAAATTTCTCAAATGAGTAGGACCATCAGACATATGTAGAATGAGATTTTTAGGCTGAAAATAGGTGTGAATATTTTCTCACCTAATCCAAACATAATATTCCTAGTACACTATCCAAGAATAATAAATGATAGATTTGAGTAACATATAATAAGGGCACCAAGAGTGCCAAATCCTAATGTTGTGGGATTAGAAGAAATTGTGGAAGAAGAAAGCTTTGAAAATTTTGATCAAGAAGTAGATGTCACCCAAAATGAGGTTCTAGATTCAGTATAGATGGATGACGGAAAATCATCTTTTTATTTTTTGATGAACAAGAAAATATGGATTATTCACAAGATAATGTTGTCCAAACTAGAGCACAAGTGAAAAAATTTAAGACAAAGGAAGCACTTGAAAAAGAAAAAGTGAAAATGAGTAATGAAGAACCAGCAAAGAAGCAAGCAATTACCAATCAGGAAAAGACTCTACTACAAATCAATTATAATATAATTGATAACTTATCCAAACTAAGAATTACTCTTCCCTTCATTGAGGTGGTGAAGATACCATGACAAAGAGAAAATATTTTAAAAATACTTGATTATTCACAAACAAGAATAAAATTTGGTCATAAAAATCAAATAGCAACAAAATGTCTCATCGGTAAGACCAAGAGGAAAAGTCCCACCTTTCTACATATCCATAGAATATCATGACTTCACATTACATAATTATCTGGTTGATAGTGGAGCTAATAACAATATCATGACTTTATCAGTCATGGAAGCATTGGGAATGGGATGTACACAATACTATGAGACTGGGGAAAGTATATATGACATTGGTTCTAGAAAGACCCCATACTATGATGTGATTAAATACTTTTGTGAATGGATAATTGCAACAACTCACAACACAATATCTTTTACTATTATAATTGTGAACTTGCCTCCAACATATGGTGTTGTATTAGAAAGGGATTGGTGTTCATTAATTAGAGGATATATTATGAATGATCGAAGTTGTATGATGTTGCCTAAAAAATATGGAACAATGGTTAGGGTCCCTCGAGAAAGAATAAATACTATATCTTTCAAAAAGAAAGAGAATGAAGTATTGTAGAATTATGTTGATGCAAGAATTGGAAATTATGTTGTTCTCAGTCCAGAACAAATCATCCCTCCTAAGCAAGATGAAGAAAATTATTTTCAGGGTTTCTAGAAGATTTCATTTGATGGTATATGTTATAAGTCTATAAATGGAGAAAGAATCGTTTTTAAAATCCCTCAGTCTAGTAATTATTGACATTCTATTGGGTTGGAATTTCCATGTACCAATAAAGAAGCAGAATATGAGGCATTAATTCAAGGCATCATTATTTCTCTTCAGATGAAAGTTGAAAAATTGGTAATCACTGGTGATTTGGAGTTGATTATCAATCATATAATAAAGAAATAAAGAATTAAGAAGGAAAAACTAAAACATTATACAATAAGAGTTTGTGAACTCATGGATTCTTTCAACTCTTTCAATATACCTTTTTTTTCCTATAGAAAGGAATCAAAAGGAAGATCCATTAGCAGTGGTTGCATCTCTTTTCAATATAGAGTTAGAGTTATTTTCATGTGAAGATTTTTTTTTTAACTCCAATACCAGATAACCAAGAACATTTACCAATCTTTGAAAATGATGAGCATGTTATATATTTCTTCATTGATAATGACTCATTTATGTCAAATGATTCGGAAGAAGATCAAAATCCTCAAAAGGAGATGCATGATCAAAATCTTAAACTTACCCCCAAGATATATGTCAGTCTAGAATCTCTTTTCACAAGAGATGAACAAATAAAGATTATATATTTACTTGAAGAACCATCTATCAGAAAGGTTCAAGAAACACAAAAGATAAACATTGGCACTCTTGATTCTCCAAAATACATAAATCTGGGTACCAATTGCACTATTGAAGAAATTCATCAATATACTCATATTTTCAAAGAATTTAAAGACATCTTTGCCTGGAGTTAATAGTATGACAAGTCCATATTTCAACATGTTATACCTATAAAAGAAGGATCAAAACCTTTCAAGAAAAATTTAAGAATGATAAATCCCAAGATAAATCCTCTAGTGAATATAGAAATTGAGAAATTAATGAAGCTTGGTATAATTTATTCTATCAGACATTCAAAATGGCTCTCAAATACTATGGCAGTAAGAAACAAGAATGGTGAAATCCTCCTTTGTGTCGATTTAAAATATCTCAATCAAGCAAGCATCAAATATAACTACCAACTTCCCAACATGGAAATGTTATTACAGCAAGTCAATGGTTCTGCATTAATGTCTATGTTAGATGGATTTTCAAGATACAATCAAGTTCTTGTGGTTGAAGAAGATAAATGAAAAAACAACATCCATAACACCATGGGAAACTTATTCTTACTTTAGAATGTCATTCAAATTGAAGAACATAGGTGAAACATTCTAGAGAGAAATGGATCACGCTTTTAAATATTTTATTGGAAATTTATGGCAGATTATCAAGATGACCTAACATATTATTCAAAATTAAGAGAGAGACATATCGAGCATCTCAGACAGGTCTTTGAAAGATGAAGAATATATGGAATATCTTTGAATCCCAAAAAGTGCATGTTTGACATAACACAAAGAAATTTGTTAGGCCATATTGTAAGCAAAGAAGGACTATATATATCGACCCAGAAAGAGTCAAAGAAATAAAAAACCTAAACCCTCCAACATTAAGAAAAGGAGTAAAATATTTATTTGGAAAGAAAAACGTTGTTTGATGTTTTGTTCTTGACTATGCTACCATTGTCAAGCCAATAAATAATTTGTTAAAGAAATATCATAAATTTAAGTGGACACCAGACATTAAAAAATCCTTCACATAAATCAAACATGCCA
This sequence comes from Picea sitchensis, assembly GCA_010110895.2. NCBI lineage: Eukaryota > Viridiplantae > Streptophyta > Pinopsida > Pinales > Pinaceae > Picea > Picea sitchensis. The sequence continues at coordinate 89,507 of SNQJ01S0073422.1, read as the reverse complement.
TTACTACTACCCATGTACTTTTCAGCCCTAATTTTGATAAAGAATTCATATTGTATTCATTTTCTTCAAAAGAAACCATTTCCTCTATCCTCACTCAGAAAAATCAAAAACTTGAAGAGCTCCCAATTTATTTCATGAGTAAAAATTTACATGATTGTGAATTAAATTACTCGATCATTGTAAAACAAGCCTTGTCCTTAGTCAAAGAAATTGATCATTTTAGGACTTACATTCTATCATATCACATCATTGCTTATGTCCCACACACCAGTAATGTTTCTCAATCAATAACTCAGAGAAGGAATATGGTCAAATTGGTTGGAAAAGCTTCAAGAATATGATCTAGAAATTAAACCTTTTGAAAGCCATCAAGGGGCAATGATTATGTAAATTCATGACTAGGATTGAATTTGTGAGCATCTCCCCTCCTAATGGATTTTATGTTGTAATACAAGGAACAAGTTTGGAAAACTCGGAATCGTATAAGGATATAATCTTCTATTTGAAATCTGGTCACTTCCATTTTGAAATGTCTTCTAAATAAATAAGAACTTTCAAAATGAATACAAATCATTATGTTCTAGTATTTGATGTATTTTTTAGAACAAATTATGATGGTGTATTCTTAATATGTTTGGATTATTCAAAGTCGAGAGAGATACTTCAATAATTTCATAGTGGTGTTTGTGGTGGAAATTTTTCGCCAGTTGTGACATCTCACAAAATCATTCGAGTGGGTTATTATTGGCCAAATATGTTCAAAGATTCTTATTATTTTTTTCGAAAGTGCATCCCATGTCAAACTTTCTCAAGAAAAATCAAAACAACTACAATGTCATTACAGTCTACAATGGTGGAACAACCATTTGCTTAATGGGGTTTAAGTGTGATTGGTCCAATAAACCCTAAATCTAGCAAAGGACGTTCCTATATTATTACTGCAACCAATTACTTTACAAAGTGGCAAGAAGCATTAGCTTTTAGAAATGTACATTCAGAGTAGTTAATTCATTTTTTTTAAACAAAAAAAAATTTCAATATTTCGTGTACCAAAAAATTTCATAAAAGATAATGGCTCAATTTTTATTTGGTCAAAGTTTACAATTTTTTGTGGAGAATATGTAATCATCATGGGTCAGTCATACAAATATTATCCACAAGGAAATGGTTTGGCAGAATCAACAAAAAAAACATTAATTCAAATTATCAAGAATACAATTGAGTCCAACCACAAGAATTGGCATAAAAATTTGATAAATTCACTCTGGTAAAGTCATATCACTCCAAAAGATAGCACTGGACATTCCCCATATAGTTTAGTTTATGGTAAAGAAGCAATATTACCCCTACATTTGGAATTGAATTCCCTTGCTCTCATGGAAACAATGAGAATGGAGAAGAATAGTCACCAATGAAAAAAATATATAATGAACTCCTGCAATTAGAAGAACATATGGAACAAGAAATATTGGCAATGAACAAAAGATAACAGGAGGTCAAAAAATATTTTAACAAGGGTAATACTTCAAAGGATTTTCAAAAATATAAATTAGTTTTATTGTGGAACAAAGAAAAGGAAAAACCATCTTTCCACATGAAATTTGAAGCTCTCTGGATTGGCCCATATCACATTGAAAAGGTTATGGTTACAATTCATACTTGTTGAAGGATATGAAGGGAATAATTCAATTGTTTCCTATGAACGAGCAATATCTCAAACATTTTTTCTATTGAAACCCCTAGTGAAAAATTGTATATAATCACTCTTGGCACTCTTTTGTACATATCCTATTAGTATTTTCTCTTTTATTTTCTCTCTTTTTGTTTTGACTCCATTTTCCCAATGGAAGAAGATTATAGATTCTCAGCAACCCACAAGGGGTCACTATCCCACAGTTTGAGCCAGATGTTAATCCACATTTGTAATAAATATTTCTACATACGTACTTATCCTTAAGCGTCCTCTTTTGATTTTTCTTTTCTTCTTGAATCTCCTTAATTAGTCTCTTTTTCCTTTTAAAAATGCAGATTGTAAGTCATACTACCATCAAATTCTTCGGTCTTCACACCCATAAACTCATGTATTTATACTTAGTCTTTTCCCCCTCTTTTAAATTTTCCAACACTGCATCATTTTTCGAGTGATGCAGGAGTCCAACATTTCCCAAAACCACATATCCCTAGGTCTACAGACCTGCAATTGTGCTACCCTCAAATTGCACCTCTTACCTCTGCATCCTCCAAAATACACCTTTTTACATTTTCATACTTAGTCATTTTCTTGAAATGCATATGCGGGATGACTTATTATCCCATTCACCTTTTCCTCATGTCTTAAGACTCGCATGTTTTCCAACTTGCAATCCTGCATTCTACAAAACATATTTCTTATTTCCACATCTCAAAAAATCACACTCTCCCATACTTAGTCATTTTTCTTACTTTGGGTGTAGAGATATTTCACTTTTAGGTTTTCATACCTATATTATTGTAGGTATGTAGACCCACAGTCTCGTATCCTACATAATGCACTTTTCATTCATCATTGTACGCCTCCATACTTGACCACCTTTCATTCACCATGACATCCCATCACCACTTCCCATCGCATTTATTTTCCCCGCCACATAAGTCGCCACTTGTGTGAACATAATTCCATTATTAAAGTGGTGAAGATCTCATAAACCTTGTAATAAATTCAAAAATCTTGTTATGCAGACCGACAACTTTGAAATAAGAACTATGAAAATTAAACCACTGAAGCAAAATGTGGTAAATTAAATAATAACTAATATGCCAAGATGTAAATATCAATAGTAGTGCCGCCAATTGGAAAGACTAGAAAACGGTGTAAATAATATCAAGTAAAAGAAAGTAATTGTATTTTGGGGATACACTAAATACACTTGGATGAGAAGATCAAGAGTTCCAATGGTCGTGAGATTACAATTACTACAAGGCCCTCCCTCCAACTGAGAAAAATTTGAACATGTTCTGGACTTTAGGCATAGCCCTTGTTGGTTGTGTTCCATAGGTAATAGAATTTAAAAAGAACTCATTCAGTGATGTGTAAATAAATTCAATACAAAGAAGAGAATAATTTAGCTCGAAGGAAATAACCTATCTCTTTAGCTCCTTTAGTATTTACCAAAATGTTGTGACTCCCCACACCCACCATGTGATTCAAGGGTGAAGAGACTAATGAATTCCTCAAACAACACAAAGGAGGATAAGAGCTCCTTGATAAATATTTGGTTGACCTAGGAAATAATACTAGCTTTTCCAAGATAGAGGTAAGATTCTTGAAATACCCATACATGGAATTTTCCTTGTTATTTTTGTTAGAATATGAAAGATTATGTGCTCGTTTTACCATTGAAAATACCCTTGTCACCCAACCATAGGTCGAAGCCACCCTCCGAGCACCTTAACCTTGATAGAGAATCACTCTGGAAGCAAACCCTAGGCTAGATAGCCAAACAAATTGTAGCGCACCTTTCCCCAAGGATAGCGCATCACAAAGAGTTGAACAGATAGGCCAAACCCTAGCCAAGAGATAGTCCAAGCCAAAACATAATTGTTAGCTACAGCAGCTGCACCAACAGCTCTCCTCCAAACCTATGCACAAGACTGCAACTGCACTGCACAGAACTGGCTCTCTGCAACTGCTGAGATGTGTCAAATGAGAGACTGGCGCCATGTATTTATAATGGTTCTGGAAGACTTATTGGGGCCGACTTCTCCTTATGGGTACCTATCTATTCATTATATATTAATTCATCTGGCCGACTTCTTCTCTTGGAAGCTAATAACCTAATACATATTATCTTCTTGAGCCGACAAGTCTTCTAGGGTTATTATCCAACTCATTAGGATTTCTCTTACTTCCTGGAGTCTTCTATTCTCATTAGGTTTACACGTGAAGGTAAATACCTCCCACAACTACCATAATATCAACACTCCCTCGTAGCTAGGGAGGTATTACAGGTAATGGCCTTGAGCACAAAACATACCATTCACCCAATAGCATCAACATAGTTATATAGACTAGATCATGGGCACCATCATCATCATCAGCTGCATCATCTCTTGAAACCATACTCTATCTAAGTAATCAGACATGATGCTCACTCCACAGAGTGATACAAGAGCCATTCTTCTAATCTAGAAGAGTAAATGTTCTGAACCATTTTTTGTCTGGAAAATCTATGTTC
>SNQJ01S0073422.1:60190-82543 GCA_010110895.2 Picea sitchensis | reverse complement strand
TGTATTCTTGATAATTTGAATTAATGTTTTTTTTGTTGATTCTGCCAAACCATTTCCTTGTGGATAATATTTGTATGACTGACCCATGATGATTACATATTCTCCACAAAAAATTGTAAACTTTGACCAAATAAAAATTGAGCTATTATCTTTTATGAAATTTTTTGGTACATAAAATATTGAAAAAAGTTTTTCTTTAAAAAAAAAGAATTAACTACTCTGAATGTACATTTCTAAAAGCTAATGCTTCTTGCCACTTTGTAAAGTAATTGGTTGCAGTAATAATATAGGAACGTCCTTTGCTAGATTTAGGGTTTATTGGACCAATCACACCTAAACCCCATTAAGCAAATGGTTGTTCCACCATTGTAGACTGTAATGACATTGTAGTTGTTTTGATTTTTCTTGAGAAAGTTTGACATGGGATGCACTTTCGAAAAAAATAATAAGAATCTTTGAACATATTTGGCCAATAATAACCCACTCGAATGATTTTGTGAGATGTCACAACTGGCGAAAAATTTCCACCACAAACACCACTATGAAATTATTGAAGTATCTCTCTCGACTTTGAATAATCCAAACATATTAAGAATACACCATCATAATTTGTTCTAAAAAATACATCAAATACTAGAACATAATGATTTGTATTCATTTTAAAAGTTCTTATTTATTTAGAAGACATTTCAAAATGGAAGTGACCAGATTTCAAATAGAAGATTATATCCTTATACGATTCCGAGTTTTCCAAACTTGTTCCTTGTATTACAACATAAAATCCATTAGGAGGGGAGATGCTCACAAATTCAATCCTAGTCATGAATTTACATAATCATTGCCCCTTGATGGCTTTCAAAAGGTTTAATTTCTAGATCATATTCTTGAAGCTTTTCCAACCAATTTGACCATATTCCTTCTCTGAGTTATTGATTGAGAAACATTACTGGTGTGTGGGACATAAGCAATGATGTGATATGATAGAATGTAAGTCCTAAAATGATCAATTTCTTTGACTAAGGACAAGGCTTGTTTTACAATGATCGAGTAATTTAATTCACAATCATGTAAATTTTTACTCATGAAATAAATTGGGAGCTCTTCAAGTTTTTGATTTTTCTGAGTGAGGATAGAGGAAATGGTTTCTTTTGAAGAAAATGAATACAATATGAATTCTTTATCAAAATTAGGGCTGAAAAGTACATGGGTAGTAGTAATGGCATGTTTGATTTATGTGAAGGATTTTTTAATGTCTGGTGTCCACTTAAATTTATGATATTTCTTTAACAAATTATTTATTGGCTTGACAATGGTAGCATAGTCAAGAACAAAACATCAAACAACGTTTTTCTTTCCAAATAAATATTTTACTCCTTTTCTTAATGTTGGAGGGTTTAGGTTTTTTATTTCTTTGACTCTTTCTGGGTCGATATATATAGTCCTTCTTTGCTTACAATATGGCCTAACAAATTTCTTTGTGTTATGTCAAACATGCACTTTTTGGGATTCAAAGATATTCCATATATTCTTCATCTTTCAAAGACCTGTCTGAGATGCTCGATATGTCTCTCTCTTAATTTTGAATAATATGTTAGGTCATCTTGATAATCTGCCATAAATTTCCAATAAAATATTTAAAAGCGTGATCCATTTCTCTCTAGAATGTTTCACCTATGTTCTTCAATTTGAATGACATTCTAAAGTAAGAATAAGTTTCCCATGGTGTTATGGATGTTGTTTTTTCATTTATCTTCTTCAACCACAAGAACTTGATTGTATCTTGAAAATCCATCTAACATAGACATTAATGCAGAACCATTGACTTGCTGTAATAACATTTCCATGTTGGGAAGTTGGTAGTTATATTTGATGCTTGCTTGATTGAGATATTTTAAATCGACACAAAGGAGGATTTCACCATTCTTGTTTCTTACTGCCATAGTATTTGAGAGCCATTTTGAATGTCTGATAGAATAAATTATACCAAGCTTCATTAATTTCTCAATTTCTATATTCACTAGAGGATTTATCTTGGGATTTATCATTCTTAAATTTTTCTTGAAAGGTTTTGATCCTTCTTTTATAGGTATAACATGTTGAAATATGGACTTGTCATACTATTAACTCCAGGCAAAGATGTCTTTAAATTCTTTGAAAATATGAGTATATTGATGAATTTCTTCAATAGTGCAATTGGTACCCAGATTTATGTATTTTGGAGAATCAAGAGTGCCAATGTTTATCTTTTGTGTTTCTTGAACCTTTCTGATAGATGGTTCTTCAAGTAAATATATAATCTTTATTTGTTCATCTCTTGTGAAAAGAGATTCTAGACTGACATATATCTTGGGGGTAAGTTTAAGATTTTGATCATGCATCTCCTTTTGAGGATTTTGATCTTCTTCCGAATCATTTGACATAAATGAGTCATTATCAATGAAGAAATATATAACATGCTCATCATTTTCAAAGATTGGTAAATGTTCTTGGTTATCTGGTATTGGAGTTAAAAAAAAAATCTTCACATGAAAATAACTCTAACTCTATATTGAAAAGAGATGCAACCACTGCTAATGGATCTTCCTTTTGATTCCTTTCTATAGGAAAAAAAAGGTATATTGAAAGAGTTGAAAGAATCCATGAGTTCACAAACTCTTATTGTATAATGTTTTAGTTTTTCCTTCTTAATTCTTTATTTCTTTATTATATGATTGATAATCAACTCCAAATCACCAGTGATTACCAATTTTTCAACTTTCATCTGAAGAGAAATAATGATGCCTTGAATTAATGCCTCATATTCTGCTTCTTTATTGGTACATGGAAATTCCAACCCAATAGAATGTCAATAATTACTAGACTGAGGGATTTTAAAAACGATTCTTTCTCCATTTATAGACTTATAACATATACCATCAAATGAAATCTTCTAGAAACCCTGAAAATAATTTTCTTCATCTTGCTTAGGAGGGATGATTTGTTCTGGACTGAGAACAACATAATTTCCAATTCTTGCATCAACATAATTCTACAATACTTCATTCTCTTTCTTTTTGAAAGATATAGTATTTATTCTTTCTCGAGGGACCCTAACCATTGTTCCATATTTTTTAGGCAACATCATACAACTTCGATCATTCATAATATATCCTCTAATTAATGAACACCAATCCCTTTCTAATACAACACCATATGTTGGAGGCAAGTTCACAATTATAATAGTAAAAGATATTGTGTTGTGAGTTGTTGCAATTATCCATTCACAAAAGTATTTAATCACATCATAGTATGGGGTCTTTCTAGAACCAATGTCATATATACTTTCCCCAGTCTCATAGTATTGTGTACATCCCATTCCCAATGCTTCCATGACTGATAAAGTCATGATATTGTTATTAGCTCCACTATCAACCAGATAATTATGTAATGTGAAGTCATGATATTCTATGGATATGTAGAAAGGTGGGACTTTTCCTCTTGGTCTTACCGATGAGACATTTTGTTGCTATTTGATTTTTATGACCAAATTTTATTCTTGTTTGTGAATAATCAAGTATTTTTAAAATATTTTCTCTTTGTCATGGTATCTTCACCACCTCAATGAAGGGAAGAGTAATTCTTAGTTTGGATAAGTTATCAATTATATTATAATTGATTTGTAGTAGAGTCTTTTCCTGATTGGTAATTGCTTGCTTCTTTGCTGGTTCTTCATTACTCATTTTCACTTTTTCTTTTTCAAGTGCTTCCTTTGTCTTAAATTTTTTCACTTGTGCTCTAGTTTGGACAACATTATCTTGTGAATAATCCATATTTTCTTGTTCATCAAAAAATAAAAAGATGATTTTCCGTCATCCATCTATACTGAATCTAGAACCTCATTTTGGGTGACATCTACTTCTTGATCAAAATTTTCAAAGCTTTCTTCTTCCACAATTTCTTCTAATCCCACAACATTAGGATTTGGCACTCTTGGTGCCCTTATTATATGTTACTGAAATCTATCATTTATTATTCTTGGATATTGTACTAGGAATATTATGTTTGTATTAGGTGAGAAAATATTCACACCTATTTTCAGCCTAAAAATCTCATTCTACATCTGTCTGATGGTCCTACTCATTTGAGAAATTTATTTTTTTGTCTTATTTCCTGAGCAACCATTGGATCGTTTTTGACATTAGAGGGAACCCCTTGGAGTATACCTCCACAATTTCCTTGATTTTCAATAGTTATTGAAGTAGATGGTCCTTGATGTGATATCGAAAACATATTCATTTTTCTTTTTACTTTCCCAAGAATGATCTTGGGATCAACATTGGTTTCCAACATAAACTCTTCCATCTTCGTTGCCTTCTAGATATCTTCATCTAAATCATTTATTTGAAAATATATTATTGCATATTTCACATTTGGAGACATTACATTCTTATAACATCCAAATATAATAGGTTGAATTGGGAATTTCTCTTCTGAGATTTGATTTAAAGTATTAAATAATCACAGATTGAAATATCTTATTCTTTCTCCTTTCTTGAGATGGATTTGAGTGAACTGAGTGGGAAACATATGATATGCCATGGGGGGTTCATACATAGTCATAAACATATTTTCTAGGTCATAAAATGATTTGATTGACTGATCTTGGAGAGAAAGGTACCATTCATAAGCTGGACCTATCAAGGTCTGTAAAAAGACTCTAACCATCACATCGTCATGTTAAATTAAATATACATCACAAAAAACTAGGAATTGATCCATGTGTCTCTTTCGATCCATGATTCCATCACCTAAATAAATTGATAGAACTCCTTGAGGGAAGGTTGGTAATGTATGTTGTTCTCCATGTAAATTAAGTGGGCTAGATTTAGCCCTTCGTTTTGAAACTCTTTGTCTTTCATTTCTTTCTTCTTAGTTTTCATGAATCTCATTTCTTTCCTCTCGATCACCCATGATTAGGGTTCTTTTGATTTCTAATTTGAAACTTTCACCAAATTCATTAAGTTGAATTTTTTTTTTCTCTTACTTCCTGTTAGTGGACCTTTATAAGGTTTAAGTTTTTCTTGGATTCACACCCTTATTCTTTGTCTTAATGCTATCTCTCTTTCTTATTCCCTAGCAAGGCTTTCCCAAGACATTTCAAGTTCCTAATGNTTTTTTTTTCTCTTACTTCCTGTTAGTGGACCTTTATAAGGTTTAAGTTTTTCTTGGATTCACACCCTTATTCTTTGTCTTAATGCTATCTCTCTTTCTTATTCCCTAGCAAGGCTTTCCCAAGACATTTCAAGTTCCTAATGAATCTTAGTTATCGTTAACACCAAATCATAAAGTTGATGCAAAACACTTCCTTGATTTATCAGTCCCACTTGCAATTGAGTTTGATTTGGTTCGGGTTGAGTCATTAAAATCCCGGTCTATGAAACAAACCTTTTGTTCTCCCTAGTATGGTTGCTAAAATTGTTGATCTACAATACTATTTCATGGTATTTGAGTCAACCTCATGATGATAAAATCCCCTTACATTTTTTAAGAGGTGGTACTCCTATTTTTTTTTAATTGCATGTAGAAATATAAACAATGCGTGAGAAGGACCAAGATTATTTGAAATAAGTATTCATATGAAAAGAATACATGGGACAAGACCATGCATATTATGAAAATAAATATTTGCAATATATTACAGGATCATAAACCAAAAGAGTGTGAAAATAAATATAATAACATTTCCATCAAAACATTCATCAAGACAAAAACGATATTCAAGGAAAGGAAGAAATAATGTATAGATCACATATGATAGAGAACTTTAAATGATCATTTCATTAGATACAAAAATATTATGATATATACACATATGAAATCTCATGCTTGAATCAAAATCTTTGAGATTACAATAATGTAATATCCCAAAATATATCTCTAGGAACCTGAAAAATAACATATGTCTTTTAAAAATTCAAGGTAAATGTATTGAAATAAAATATTTGCATTTTTCCTTCAAAGAGGGATGGAATGGGGATCCTATGGACCATGAAACAAAACACCTATAATACACTACAAAAAAAATCAAGGATCAACTTGGGTTTCACAGATTACTGGGAAACGAAAGGTAATATAACAAATGATTGTAGAAGAATGATAATGAGGGGATGAATACCGTTTCTTCTTGACTCACTATGATGGAAAGTTTTTCTGAACCCTCACTTGTTTGCTAATACCTCTTTTATAGATTCCTGTTGTGGTTGAGGTGGAATAATTGTTGCAACCATTTCTTGTTGTTCTGGATTGATAATTTTGATTAAGGATTTTGTTAACCAATCTTCATTATATTCCCTCATGGGGGTCACTGTAATATCATGACTACTCTTTATTTTAAGAAACTCATTCTCCATATATCTTAAGTCCTTTCCTAATTGGTGCAACATGTCATATAACTCATCATTTATGTTTATGTATCTGACTAGCCACCTTTCAATTTCTTCCTTAGAGAATTCTATTTGTTCAGTGAATTCTATTGATTCTTTTGATCTTGCTAACAATTGATTGTGACAATACATGTCAGGCTACCTTACGGTCTTGAGAATGATTTTTCTTACCAATTTTATGAAAACAATTCATAAGGATTATAACAACATGATTGTTCTTTTTTGAACGTTTAACTATTTCAATGCCTAAAATTCTTCTAGCAACATTCAAACTCCTATATTAAAAAAAAGAAATAACTAAGATTTGACTACATTAGATTTTGATTTTGATTTTTCTTTAATAATTTTTTATGATTGAAAACAAATATTTTGGTTATATAAATTAACTTCAAGGGATTATAAACCACTTTCATCCACTTGAATTCATTTAGGAGTTCTTTGGCACACACTGCTCAATATAGTTAAGGATGATGGACCTGCATTTTGACACTCTTGACCTCTTTGTTGTGGAGTTAAAAACATAATATTTGTTACCCCTTCAATAACTTCTGGGTCAAATTTGGAAGGAGAGTGGACATGTTCATGGGTAGTTTAAGGAATGTCTAACTATTGAACAAGAGGTTGCACCACAGGAAATTATTCACAAGAATGTTGTGCATTAGTTTCCTCTCTAATTTTATCCATATTATAATTAGCTCCAAGAAAATACATCATCATATGATCATACACAATAACTTGTCTTGATGAAACAATCATTGGAGGTTCAATAGATGTTGGAATTGGATTGGCCTCTACTAAAATATTACACTTTGATTGTGGTGGTGGAGGAGAAAAAATAGTGGCATCTATTATGCTAGAATTTTGATTGGCCTTTACTAAAATCATATGTTTTACCATAACTAACATTTCCTTTTCTCTTCCTTCATTGACCTTTTCAATGGGATGCAATTTCATCAAAGAATTTCTTAATTTATTAAATTTGTTCCCCATATTCATATGGATTGGTTTTTCTGTAAAATACCATGGATATTATTAGGTCGTTTCATGCTTGTGCACGTCCTTCTTAATGCTATGGGATTAATACCCATAGTTCATCTAGAGTTGACCAAAAAAAACTTCGAAGCATCGACATATTAATCTTCAACCAAGTCCAAATAAGGTCTCTCCCGAGACGCAATAAGGATCATAGAGACCATATGGCCTTGTGTTGGGGATGAAGGGTTGAACACACAGAGATCCATCCAGGTTGAAATTCCTTTAAATAATTATAGGTTACTTAAAAGATGAGAAAACATAATTAAATCAATGCATTCATTCAGACACACAATTGTTACATCATAGGTTCAAAATCAATATATCTTTATTATCATCTTCATTCCATTGGTCGCTATAATACATCAATCAAATCATATATCGACAACAACTTGGTATCATGTATTCTCTCAAATAATTCACCATATTTACAATACATTGCACCATGCACATCATTTCATACCTTTTACATATGATATAATTAGACTACCATATAAATTATAATACTCCAGAGGCTCAAAGCAAGATCTTGAATAATGAACGACTAGAAATAACCTAGTAAATCAACCCTTTCTTTGTCGTCCTTGCATCCTTTTATATCCTTCTAATATTTGGTGCTATGTCTCTTTCAGTTCTACTCCACTCACTCTACCAACTAATAGTATCACATGCTTTTTTCACCTTCCTACATTCCACATAGCCTTTCTGGAATCAGAGCAATCTTAACTACCTTTCTAGCTCATATTCTTTTTACTCCATGTTCCCTTATGATGTTGGCAATAACAATTCAAGGATATTTCCCAAATATTCCTTTCTTGATTCTGGCATGCATCTCCTTGATTTTTGGTTTGCATTTGGAAGAATTGAAGTTTGGCATGTATTAAAAAAACTTTTCAAAACTGGATCCAGTGTGCACTTCTTTTCACTCCTCACACATCTTCTTGGACATACGCAAAACTAGAATGGGAGTGCAAAAATTTGTTTGTGTGTGTGTGTGATATTTACCCAAAAATTTGGGTGCCAACATGCCCCCACCACTATTAATTGCCTCATCCTTGAGTCAACTGCCTTATGGAATGACTATTGCAATGGACATAACTGTGTTCCTAAGTTCTTTCACAAACTCCTTAAACTTTCACTTAGGTTCATCGAGGGTGCTTTGGATTTCCTATGTGAGATGGAAAACCGTATGGGCAATGATTGGTGTGACTTGATAAAATGTCAATTTCATTGCATTCATTTTCTCAATCAAAGGGCTAGTTGCAACCTATGCATCCTTGAGCTGAGTGTAAAGGATCAAGGCCTTATTGGCCCTTGAAGTGATGATTTCTGATGTACTCTACTGCTCAACCTAATTTGCAGTGATATATATATTTTTTGACACAATATATATCATCATAGCTTCATGCTCCCTAGAAGGTAAATAATCCAGGTTACACTTCTGTTGCGCGACCTCAACCTCATATGTGTAGACTCTATCTTCAATTTGGACACTTCAGGAAGATTTTGGAGATGAGTCCATAACGTGAAGTTGCAGTCAACCACACGTGGAAATGGCTCCATCATGTGTTGGCCATCTTGAACAACAAATTTATTCACCCTAATTGTATGTTGTAATTGAGTTACCTCTAGAATAGTTTGCTGGAGTTGTGGACTAAGAGAGAAAATTTGTGAATCCATATTTTGCATATGGCCTTCATGGCCGAGATATTAAGACCGGGGGAAATGTAGTTCATGCACATTGAAGTCGTCAGAATTTGTGCATAGAGGCTTTCCACTTCCCTAATAAGGTCAGTGAATGCTATACTAATATCAATGTATTGGGTCTATGCAGATGCATGTGCCACAACTTCTGTATAATACTTCTTCTACAATGCCTGGTGATCCTGAACCTCCTTTTTATAATGTTCGTGTGTCTGATTGTGTGCAAAAATATATACTTGGTGTTGGAGCTATAGTTGTGCATGAGCATGACCCATTATTTGGTGTCTCTCACCCAACTCATAAAGTAAGGTGGAAACATAGTCTTTCACTACTTGAGTTGGAATAAGTGCCAACAAAATACTGCCATTGTTGATGTCTTCTAGAAGTGGTGTTATCAGGTCAAATCTAAGAACCCATGAAGGAGAACTCGAACTGCTCCCTAAGGATGGTGGTATTGGTAGAGTGTCTGAGGACGATGTTGTGGCCCTGAGTTTCCAACATAGGTGGTAGATGTTACAAATAACCTTCATGTGTATTTTTTGTTGCAACGACAATTGTATTTTGAGCGCATATATCAACATTGTGATGCCTGGTTCCATCTAGATGGAACCCTGTTGTGCTAAGGGGTTAGTATTGAAAAAATTTAGATTGGTCCATTTTTATTTTTCACCAACTGGGGTGTACTTAGTTTGTTGTTGTGTGGGGTGTTGGTCCTGAGGGAACTTGACTAATATGGGTGTTCGATCCAAGGTTTCAACCCTACAAATTAAATCCATTTATTTCCTACTTTTAGATTTGTGTTCGAGTATTGGCGACATAACCATTTTTTGGATCATTTCATGCTTGCGCGCATCCTTCTTTACACTGGGGGGTTAAGACATGAGGTTCATCTACATTTGACCAACAAAGAACCCAAAGCATCGACATATCGATCTTCAATCAAGGATGAAGAAGGTCTCACCTGAGACACTATGAGGATCATATAGACCATCTGGTCTTGTGTCGGGGATGAAAGGATAAACACACAGAGATCCATTCGAGTTAACATTCCTATAATTAATTGTAGGTTACTTAACATATGAAAAAAACATAATTAAATAAACACATTCATTTAGACACATAATTGACACATCATAGCCTCAAAATCAATGTAGCTTTATTAGCATCCTCATTCCATCATTCACAATAATACATTAATCAAATCATATATAAAAAACAATAGGATGTCATATTCTCTTAGCTAATTCCATATATTTACAATAAATTTCACCATGTGCATCCATTCATACCTTTTACATATGATAGACTCATACAAGTAGAGACATTACAATACTACAGAGGCTCAGAGCGTTCTCTTGAACAATGAATGACTAGCATTAATCCAGTGAATCAATCCTTTGTTTTTCATCCTTTCTTCCTTTTATATCCTTCTCAGCTCTAACACTCTGTCTATTTCAATTCTTCTCCACTCACTCTACTAACTAGCAATCTAGCATGCTTTGTCACCTACCTGCATTCCACATAGCCTTTCTGGAATCAAAGAAATCTTAACTACCTTTCTATATCATCTCCTTTCTTCTCTGCATTCCCTTATGCTGCTGGCAGTTATCATTCAAGGATTTTTCTTGAAGATTCCTTTCTTGATTCCGATGTGCATCTTCTTGATTTATGATTTGCATTTGTAAGAATTGGACTTTGATGTGCATTAACAAAACTTGTCAAAACTGGATCCATCATGCGCTTCTTATCATTCGTGCATTTGCTTGGGTAAATGGAAAAATGGAATGGGCACGCACAACTTTGTTTATGCTCGTGCGCGATATTTACCCAAAACTTTAGGTGCTGATAGATATTCCACTAGACAGTTTGTCACAACTGATCTAATAAAATACTGATATCTTTACTGTGAAGGTTAATTTCCTTTAGATCTCAAATTCTTTAATTACTATTTTTTTTCTTAAAATGTATGAAATATATTAAATGTGAAAAAATAGAGAATAGAAATAAATACTCACACACCATCCACAAATAAACACAAGATATAACCTGGGAAACAAAATACAGTGGAAAACCCAGCTAGAAGGTGAGGTTGCACTGCTCACTTTTCTTCAAATGTAATTACAAAGAAAGAGACACTTTCTGTGGAGTTTCCTTTGACATTGTGGCCTATATGGATGCTACATAATCTCTCCTCCTCTATTATACTCTCAAAATGCCATTCCTAGTTGCTCTGATCAACTATGGAAAAAAATACAATGCTAAAGAATGTGTAAGGTACCAAAAGGAAATATACAAAGTAGAAATACATTTTTTATCACAATTATTAGCAGAAAGAATGAAACAGTAAGCACAATGACACAATTGATCTGAAAGATGATACCTTTATTATCTTGAGATAAAATTTCACTTTCCTCTTCCAGGGGGAAACCTCCATTAGAGTAGATATGAAGTACAATGAATCCACAAGACAACCTTTTCCATTATTTTTGCCCCTATTTATACTATTTCTATCATTTAGAGAACATTCTAGAGGAAAAACATTCTAGTAAGTCTTCTTACATTATATGTGTTCATATTATTACAAAGGCCTTAAATGACGACCTTTATTACATAGAAAAACATATTATTCTATATAATTGAGGGGTTATGGAGGTTAGGACCCTAACATACCCCCCCCCGCAAAAGAACAACCTTGTTCTCAAGGATTGAGATGTGGGAATTGCTGGAGAATGTCAGCCAGCTCCCATGTGGCATCCTCGGGTTTTATATCCCTTCTACTGTATTAAAAAATCATGTATTATGCAATGACAGAGATGAGGCTCCCATGTGTCTAGGACTACTTGTGGATGCAACCAAATGGATCCTTCTTTTTCCAACTTTGGAAGACAAGTTTGAATCTAGCACACTTTCTTTAAGCAAGACACCTAAAAAATTAGACGGAGCTTAGAGTGACGGGGAAGAGCTAACTTGTAATCCATGGGACCTACTCACTTGAGGATTGTATAAGGGCCATATCAATTCAGAGAAAGTTTTTGGTAGTGATATTATTTGAGGGAAGTTTGCTTATAAGGCTGTAGACGAAGAAATACCTGATCCCCTTCAAAAAATTGGCATTTGGAACGACACTCCTCAAATTTTTTCTTCATGTGATTCTCATCCAGGACCAAATTTTATTTGAGTGTATGTATAATGTTAGATCATACAATAAGGGTTATGTTGACCTCCTCAAACTTGGAGACATTTGGTAGATAATATAATATGGAGGGGGGATTTTGGCCATAGACCACTTCAAATGGAGTCATGCAAGTAGAACCATGGTAATATGTATTGTACCACCATTCAACTAGTGGTGACCATTTATTCCATTGAGATTGATGTTTGGAGATGAAACACCACACATATGATTCCAAGAACTTGTTGATAGTTTCAGTTTGACCATCATTCTAGGGATGATATGCATTGTTGAGATGTAAATGGGTGCCCTATATCCTGAACAACTCTTTCTAGAAGTTGCTTGTGAAAGTTGGATCATAGCCAAAGACTATAGAGTGAGGAATTCCATGGAGTTTGAAGACATTGTCCATAAAAACTTGATCCAATATGGAGGATTTTAATGGTTATTGGAGCGAACGTAAATGAACATATTTCAAAAGGCGATCGACCACAACCATGATCACTGATTTATTTCTAGATTTGGGTAATCCGATAATGAATTCCATAGAGATATATGCCCATATAGTAGGTGGAATAGGGAGATCTTGTAGTGTTCTTGGATTTTTGATTGTTTCTCCCTTGTTTCATTGGAAAATATCACTTTCAATGACAAAAGTGTGGATGTCCCAATTCATGCCTTCCCTAAAAAATGAATGTTTGATACTTTTATATGTTTTGTGAAAGATAGATTTGGGGAATCCAACAATGAAGTCCAAAGATATATCTTTCAATATAGTATGTGTAATAGGGAGAGGTTTTAGTGTGCCTAGATTTTTGATTGTTTCTCCCTTTTTGTGTTGGAAAGTATCACATTCAACCACAAAAGTGTGGATGTCCTAGTTCATGCCTTCCCCCAAAAATGAACGTTTGTTCCTTTCATATTTTTTGTGAAAGTAAAAATGATTTATTTTTGGTGAAGCATGAAGTTCATAGAGCACATTGGATTTAAAGTGGGGCTATTTTCCTCAAATATAGATGGCATTTATAGAGAATATCCTCGTTTTTCCAAGAGTATATTGGATATGCATGAGGTTCTTGTTGCAATTGTTGGATCATACTAGAAATTTTGAGATATTGGAACCATTCCTGGTGAATTTCCTTTAACCAATATGCCACAATGAAGGAGAGTGAAAAGAGGGAACCTTCTTCTTCATATTTATTGGAAAGAGTATCAACAACTACATTTTATTTTCCCTTCTTGTAAATGATCTCTTAATCATTGACGGAAATTTTATTCAACCACTTTTGTTGCTCAGGGGATGGAGTTCTTTGTTCCAAAAATATTTAAGGCTATGATGATTAATTTTAATTTGGAATCATTTCCCAAGAAAGTAAGTATGCCATAGAGATACCGCATGCAAAATAACCAACATTTCCTTTTCATAGGTGGATTTTCCCAAGTGTCTCTAAAAAATTTGTTTTCTAGTGAAGGAAAAAGGTTTGTCATCTTGCATGAGAAAAGCACCAATGCCTTTCCTAGAAGTGTCACTTTCCAAAACAAAATTCTTTGTGAATTCGAGAAATTCCGTAATGGGAGTCATACACATAGCCTCTCTCAAAGTTTGGAGGGATTTATCAACATATGTATTCCAACTGAAAGCATTATTTTTAAGGAGAGTAGTGAGTGGCGTTGCAATGTTTTCATAATTTTGAACAAAGTTGCGATGATATCTAGTTAAACCCAGGAAACCTCTCAAAATTTAAAGATTTTTAGAACGGGGCCAATCCTTCATAGCTTCTATTTTCTTAGGATCCACATGGAAACCATCCTTACCAACAATATGGCCTAGGTACTCTACCTCAGAAGCTCCAAAGGCACATTCATACTATTTGATAAAGAGTTGGTGATAAGATAGTAAATGTAATACTTGATCCAAATTGGAAAAATGGGCTTACCAAGTCTCACTATAAATGAGGATATCATCAAAGAAGACTAGTACAAACTAACAAAGGAAAGGGAGGAAGACATGATGTTGGTTTTGGAGCTTGATTATCTTCCTGATTTAGAGGTTTGTTTCAACCATGCTTGGACCCCATTCCCTAATGTGGGGGGGTGTGTGGGTCTTTCCACCCCAAAACTGTCACCTGGGGGGTCCAGGGGGGTGACAATTTTTGTAGCCCCTTGAAGAAAAATTTTGGGAAAAATTGCCTTGTAAAATATTGAAATTTCATAGTCAATCTGGACCGTTCATTATAAGGTTGCATATATGATGGTAGAAGTTATTTTAGGGGTTTTTTTCCCTAGAAGGAAACCCTCTTTTATGAGGGAATTGTATTGCGGCTGTGTATTATCGCGAATATTGTATTCTTAAGGAGGAGACTGTGAGAAAAACAAGAGGAAGTTACAAGGGGTGTCCTGTAGGTTGTATCCCTTAATTTTGTTGGATAATAATAAGGAAGGACCTGACAATTTATCTGGTGAACGTAGACCACACTAGGTGAACCACATATATCTATGTCTCTATTGTATTGTATGTATTTTGTGTTTTATTTCCACATTTGTTTTATTTTATTGCTCCATGATCTTATTTTTCTAACAACAAGTATCATAGCGAAAGGTAACTCGCAAGAAAAAAGGGTTCCTGGTTCAAGTGGGAGCAATGGAAAAAGATGGAAAGTTTAGGGTCAAGAAATTTAACGCCCAAAAACACTAGTTATGGAAGACACATATAAACGATTATTTATATCAGAAGGATCTATTCCTACCATTGGGTAGAATAACAAAGAAGTTGATGACCATGAAGGACGAAGAATGGGAGGTTCTTGACATAAACACACTAGGAACGATACGATTGAGCATGACAACGTCGGTGGATTTCAATATTTCAAAAGAAAAGACAATGAAGGAGCTAATGGACACATTGGATAAAATGTATGAAAAACCCTCGACGTCCAATAAGGTATTTATAATGAAGCGACTATTTAATATGAATATGTCAGAAGGTGGGTCTGTTGCATATCATTTAAATGAATTTAATATGGTTACTAATCAACTCAGTTCTATAAAAGTGGACTTTGATGATGAGGTCAGGGCTCTTCTAATAGTGTGCTCATTTCCAAAACGCTGGAATGACTTGGTCATGGATGTAAGTAACTCTGTCTTTGGTTCAAACACTCTAAAATTTTATGATTTTGTTGGTGTTATCCTTAGCGAGGAAATACGTGAAAAAGAACAGGTTAGACATCAGGTAATTCATTAAACATGGAGAACATAGGAAGACAAAAGGATAGAGGAAAAGGCTTAGGGAACCGTGGGAATTCTAGGAAGGGAAGATCCAAATCCAGAGTGGGAAAGATAAAGTGACAGAATTGTGGGAAGAAAGGACACCTGAAGAAAGACTGCAGAGCTCCAAAGAAACAAAGACATGGACAACAAGAGAAAAATCAAGAAGCAAATGTAACAGGTGATCTGTTACAAGATGATTTGATTCTTTCTATAGATAATATTTTTGATTCTTGGGTGGTAGATCCAGGGGCTTCATTTCATGGCACACCCCATAGGAAACATTTTCTAGATTATGTTCAAGGTGATTTTGGACAGGTTCATTTGGGTGATGATGCACCATGCAAAATTGTTGGAATAGGTAAGGTACAAATAAAGAAAAATAATGGAAATCAATGGTTATTGAAAGAGGTAATACATGTACCAAATCTAAGGAAAAATCTATTTTCAACAGGGAAGTTGGAAAGTGAATATTGTATATCTATATTTATAGATAAGGCATGGAAGGTCACCAAATGATCATCGGTGATAGTAAAAGGAGAGAAGGTAGGTACACTGTATTTGTGTACTGGTAATACTGATTCTTCTATCTCTTTAGCTTCTACAACAGTGGATACAACACTATGGAATCATAGGCTTGGACACATGAGTGAGAATGGGATGCAGATACTTCACAAAATAAATTTGTTTCCAAATCTTAAACAAATTGATTTGGATTTCTGTGAGCATTGTGTTTATGGAAAACAAAAGAGAGTCATATTTCTAAGAGTCGGAAAAGAAAATAAGACTGAAAGGTTAGAGCTTGTGCATACAGATGTATGGGGGCCAACTCATGTATCATCTCTTGGTGGCGTTCATTATTATGTTACTTTTATTGATGATGCAACTAAAAAAACTTGGGTTTATTGCATTCGACAAAAATATTATGTTTTTGATACTTTTAAGAAATGGAAAGATTTGGTTGAGAAAGAGACATGAAAAAGGTTGAAGTGTCTCAGATCATATAATGGAGGTGAATATTGTAGTAAGGAGTTTGATGATTATTATTCATACCATGGGATTCGTAGAGAGAAAAATGTTCCAGGAACACCACAAGAAAATGGTGTGTTAGAAAGAATGAACATGACGATCATGGAGCGTGCAAGGAGTATGAGATTTCATGCTGGGTTTCCCTTACAGTTTTGGGTAGATTCTATAGATAATTCTATTTACTTAATAAGAAAAAGACCTTCAAGCTCTTTGGATGGTGGAATTCCAAAGGAGGCATGGACAGGTAAAAAGGTGAACTATTCTTTTTTGAAGACTTTTGATTGTGAAGCATTTGTCCATATTGATAAAGAAAATAGACCAAAGGTTGAGGAAAATCCAAGAAGAGTACCTTTATTGGATACAATGTTAATGATTTTGGTTATCTCTTATGGGATTATGAAAATCAAAAAATCATTAGGAATAGAGATGTCATATTCAATGAGAAGGTCATGTACAAAGATCAGTTGTAGGGAAAGAAACATGAAAAAGAAAAACTAGAATACATGGTGATTGATGAGATCACTGAAAAATAAATTCCAAAGGTACCAAAAAATAAAAATGTACAACAACATGAGAAACAAGTACCTCAAACTCTCACAAGCGTTTTTAGAATATCTACCATGTTAAGTAGACCCCCTGAATGATACTCTCCTTCATTGTATTATTTATTGTTGGCTGATACTGGTGAACTGGAAAGTTATGAAGAGGCAATGCATGTAGAAACTAAAAAGAAGTGGGATAAAAACATGAAAGAGGAAATGGACTCCTTGGTAAATAACTAGACTTGGGACTTGGTTTAGTTTCCTGCAGGAAAAAGAGCATTGCATAATAAATGGGTTTACAAGTTGAAGGAAGAAGATGGAGGAAAAAAGTGGTACAAGGCTAGACTTGTTGTAAAGGGGTTTGCACATAAGAAAGGTATANAGACTTGGGACTTGGTTTAGTTTCCTGCAGGAAAAAGAGCATTGCATAATAAATGGGTTTACAAGTTGAAGGAAGAAGATGGAGGAAAAAAGTGGTACAAGGCTAGACTTGTTGTAAAGGGGTTTGCACATAAGAAAGGTATATATTTTGATGGAATATTTTCTCCTGTTGTTAAGATGAATTCAATTAGGACTATTTTAAGTCTTGTGGCAGTAGAATTTTTGCATCTTGAACAGTTAGATGTAAAAACAACTTTTCTCCATGGGGATTTGGAGGAAGAGATTTATATGTAGCAGCCATAGGATTATGAGATCAAAGGGAAGGAGAATTTGGTATGCAGTTTGAAGAAGATATTGTATGGCCTAAATCAAGCTCCAAGGAAGTGGTATTTGAAGTTTGATAGGTTTATGATAGAACAAGGTTATAGTAGATGTCATTCTGATCACTGTGTTTATTTTAAAAGGCTAGAAAATGGAAACTACATTATCTTGTTATTGTATGTAGATGGCATGTTTGTTGTAGGGTCTAATATACATGATATAAATGTGCTCAAGAAGAAATTAGCTAATTCATTTTCTATGAAGGATTTGGGTGTAGCAAAGAAAATCCTTGGTATGCGAATAACAAGAGACAATAAAAAATGCAAATTGACATTGTCTCAGGTTGAGTACATAGAGAAGGTGTTGGAGAGGTTTAGAATGCAAAATGAAAAACCAGTTAGTACACCTTTGGCCAGCCATTTCAAATTAACTAAGGAAATGTGTCCCACGACACATTAGGAGATATAATACATGTCCGGTGTCCCTTATTCATCAAAAATTGGTGACTTGATGTATGCGATGGTTTGCACAAGATCAGATATTACACATGCAGTGGGATTTATGAGCAGGTATATGAACAATCCCGATGAAGAACATTGGGAGGAAGTAAAGTGGATTCTCATGTATTTGAGAGGGGTTGGTACTCATGCATTATGTTTTGGAGGTTCATACACTGTTCTATAGGGATATGTTGATTCAAATACGTCAGGTGATAAAGATAGCAGGAGGAGCACCACATGGTATGTTTTTACTATAGGTGGAACATAAACAAGTTGGATTTTGAAAATACAAAAGGTTGTTGCACTATCAACAACAAAAGAAGAGTATGTTGCTGTTACAGAGGCTAGTAAAGAAATGATTTGGTTACAAAGGTTTATAGAGGAATTGGGAAAGACGTAAGATAATAGCAGGTTGTATTGTGATAGTGAGAGTTCCATTCATCTTGAAAAGAAATCATCCTTCCATTCAAAGACTAAGCATATACAACTCATGTACCCATATGATCCATCTTGGAAGATGGACATTTGAAGTTGGAAAAGATACATCCTATCCAGAATCCTGCAAACATGTTAACAAAGGGAGTAACTAGGGATAAATTGAGTTCCTGCTCAGTTTCAGTTGGCCTTCAAGCATGAAGGTGAAGATGAGAAATTTTCCAGGTCCAAGGTGGAGTATTGTCCAACAAGTACAACAGTGGTGGAGTTGTTGTGATCAATCTCCAAGTGGGATATTGTTGGTTGTGGAGGCTGATTATCTTCCCTGATTCATAGGTTTGTTTCAACCATGCTTGGACTCCACTCCCTAATGGGGAGGTGTGGGGGGTATTTCTCCCCCACAATTGTCTCCAGAGGGGTCCAAGGGGGGCAATTTTTTTTTTGTAGCCCCCCCCCTGGCAGGGAATTCCGGGAAATGCCCCTAAAGTGAATTTTTCGGAAAATTTTCCTTGTAAAATATTGTAATTTCATAGTTAATCTGGACCATTCATTATAAGGTAAAAAATCTAATGGTAGAAGTTATTTTAGGGTTTTTTTCCCTAGAAGGAAACCCTCTTTTATGAGGGAATTTTATTGAGGCTATGTATTATCGTGAATATTGTATTCTTAAAGAGGAGACCCTAAGAAAAAGTAGAGGAAGTTACAATGGGTGTCCTGTAGGTTGTATCCCTTCATTTCGCTGGATAATAATAAGGAAGGACCTGGAAATTTCTCTAGTGGACATAACCCACACTGGGTGAACCACATATATCTATGTCTCTATTGTATTATGTATCTTCTTTGTTTTATTTCCACATTTTCTTTATTTTATTGCTCTGCTATCCTGTTTTTCTAACACATGATTCATGAGCTTTAGAAAGTGAAGAGTGAACTACATAGGTTGAAGGGTATGACCAATAACTCGTAATGGCCTTCATGAGCATTAAAATCCATTTTTGGAATATCGACCTCCTTCATACATATTTGGTGGTATCCAAAACGTAGATAAAGTTTGGTAAATAATTGGGCACCACTCAATTCTTCCAAAAGGTCGTCAATGATGGGAATGGGAATTTTATCTTTGATGGTAATTTTGTTAAGGGATTAAAAATCAGGGCACATGTACCACATGCCTTCTTTATTGAGTAACATAACGATGAGAGAGGAATAAGGGCTTGTACTAGGACGAATGGCACCAACAACTAACAATTATTGAACAATTTTCTCAATTTCATTTTTTTGGGAAAATGAGTGACGATAAGGGAGAAAATTGGGAGGAAGAATAATGGGGACAAGTGGAATGGAATGATCATGGGGGGAACAAGAAGGTGGGATTCCTTCGGGGTTGTCAAAATTAGATTGGTGTTTGGAGAGGATAAATTGTATGTCAGGATGAACAGTGGGTGAGGGAGTCTCAACTAATTGAATGGAATGGAATTGGGCAATAATGCCAAAATGACCTTTTTTTAGGAGTTTCTCCATTTGGTGTGAATTGATGATCTCAAGATAACTTGTTATGATGCCTTAGAACTAGCACTATTTTCCATCCTCTTGGAAACTTATGGATAATTCCTTGAAGTCCATGGTGATGGGGCCTAGTGTGCATAACCATTCAACAACCAAAACGATGTTGCAACTGCCCATGTCAATAGAAAACATGTGGGATTTTAAGTTATAATGACCAATTTGTAGGCACACATTTTAGAAATGACCTACACATTTCATGGAACCTCAATTAGCAACAAGGATTTGGAAGTTATTGACTGGATGTAGATAACAAAGGGTCTCTTGAGAAATTTGGTGATGAATAAAATTATGAGTGTTGCCACTATCAATCAGGATAATGTCTTTATGATGATTGATATAGCCAATTAAATTAAGGGTTTTGGGAGTAGAGATACTAGTGAGACCATTCAGAGAGATAAGTGGTTCAACTTTTGGTGGATTAGAGGACATGCTATGATCATCGAATTAGGGAAACACTTTGAAAGGGGAAACATCACCATACTCTTTACAAATGTCCTAAGAAATGGCCATACAAATATTTTTCTCCTTACATTTGTGCCTCAGAATTTTTTTTAATCACAGTTGCAACAAAGACCCTTAAGTTGGTGTTCAACCATTTCTGCCTGAGTTAATTTATGGAACTTAAGAAGAGGGGAAGGAGGGGATGGGTCGAGAACATGGAATAAAGGAGGGATTTTTTATTTAAGAAGAGACTACCTATTGGGCTTCCTTGGCATGGTGAGTAGCTTCAAGCAAGTTTGTGGGTGAACCATTGGGACATGATCTTGGATGTTTTCCTTAAGGCCACTAATAAAGCATTCACAAAATAAGGTGTCAGACATGTCTTCAATTCAGAAAGTCAATTGCTAAAAAGAAATGATGTATTCTTCCATTGTACCAAACTACTTAAGATTGGTCAAACGACCCAACTGATGTTTTTCCATGTCAAAGAATTAATAAAGGTCTACAACAAATTGGGTCCAAGAAATATACCCTTGGTGTGAATTTTTACACCATTTCCACCATTTATAACATTTAGGATCCAAATAGAGGACACTGATACGAAGTTTGATCAAGTCGTCAATGATGCCATGCAAGAATAAATAATGTTCCATTTGAGTTACCTAGCCCATGCGGTTCGAGCCATCAAATATGTTCACCTCAACTTTGGGAAGACGTAGGTCACGATTAATGGGGTTAGAATGAAATACCATGGAAAAAGGATGAGTTGGTTCCCTCTTGGTGTGGAGGTTTTTCATGGGATATAGGACTATGGAATTTACTAATCAATGTTGTCAATGTTTTCACATCTTTAGAGAGGGTGTCTAGTTGGGTGAGCTTGGAATTGATGGTAGAAATAATCATGCCTAGTATAGTCCTGGGATTTGTTCAAGGTAGTGAGGTGGGTGTCAAGGTCTTGGTTGTGGGTGTGGGCCATCTAGGAGATAGGTGGGAAATAATAGGGTTGGTGGGTATGTACGAAAGGGATTATGAGAGGGTGGTGTTCGACAACATAGGTATTCCAACAAAGGAAAAACACTTTCAGTAACCACTCACATAACCAGATCAAAGATCAACACACATATGTTTTCATGTGGTAAAACCCCTACGGGGAAACATCCACGACCCTAGCCAACGCGACCACTTGGAGAAGTTTATTAATGCAAAATAAAAAGATTACAGAGAGATTTTACAAGAGAGTTTCTCAAAATCGATGATCGACAAATGACCCTCCATGCTCTTTAAATAGAGATCATGGACCAATTAGGTGTTAAGCCAAAGATCAATGGTCATTAAGATCTAGGAGAGTATGAACCCTCATATCACTCTATGTCGAGAAAATATCATGACCGTTGGATTTCCCAACTACAAATGTATACTAACGCATACTAAAGAAACACACTTTTACCTAATGACACATTAGACAAAGTAGATCTTAACTAACTCCTAAGTGTCTAAATATCCTAACATCCCCCCTTAAGAAAAACTTGGGATAGGATTGAAGG
>SNQJ01S0073422.1:44872-57807 GCA_010110895.2 Picea sitchensis | reverse complement strand
CCTGTGTAGTGCAGTAACTTGTAAAATTATTGTTCACATATTCGCCTCCATTATCTGTTCTTAACTTTTGAATTTGATGTCCAGACTGCTTTTATACAAGGGCCTTGTAGGCCAAAAACTTTTCAAAAACTTCTCTCTTAAGTTTTAATAAGTAAACCCAAGTATGTCTCGAAAAATCATCAATGAAAGTTAAGAAATACTTGCACCCAGAAAAAGAAGGAGAAGAAAGTGGACCACACAAATCATTGTGAACACGCTGCAAAGGGCCCAAGGCATGCCAAGAGGCATGTTTTTTAAAATTGTCTCGATGATGTTTTCCGAGAACACAACTGAAAAAAAACACCATCTTTGCATGAAACAGGAGGAAGACCAGTCACCATCTGTTGATTACATAGTTACTGCAATGAGCGATAGTTTAGATTACCAAACCGCTCATGCCAAAGTTTTCTCAAGTCATCACTATGAGCAACAAAAACTAATAAAAAATATGATTACCTAAAGTTTTCAAACTTGTACAACCTGGTAATATCGTCAACAATTCCAATTGCAAGAACATGCTTAGGATCTTTTAGATCCTTGATTACAACTTGGTGCGGTGAAAACTCTACGTTTTTACCTTCACTTGAAAGAGTGATTTGATATACTAATAGAAGGTTACAAGAAAGACTTGGAACACATAATACATCATTGAAATGACCATTATCTACTTGAACTGTTCCATATCCTACAACACTAAGAGATCTATCATCACCAACAAATATTTTCTTGCTATTACATTCATTTATAGCATAAAATATGTCTTTATCCTTATACATATGATAAGATGCTCCAGAATCAATAAGACACTCATCAAAAGAAGAATTAGAAGTTGTATTGAAGGAGAAACCAGAAGTGGAAAGTGCATGTCCATGAGAAGAAGAAGAAGAAGTAGAATCAGTATTGATGTTGTGCTTCTTCATCGCTGCTTCTAAAGCTGCCATCTTCTTGAAACATTTGGACTCACCATGACCATCTTTATCACACAAGTTGCAATGTCTATCAATCTTCTTATTTTTATATTTTTATCTTTTGTCACCTTTAGGAGCTGAAGCTGTCTAAGCGGGTTTGGGACCCTTATGTTGCTTTTTTTTGTAGCGATGATGTTTCTTCTTGGGATACTTGGGTTTATATTTCTGCTGGGAAACTAAGACTTTGTTGGAGGTACATGCAGTGCTGATCACTCCAAGTTGTACAAGCTTATCTTCCTTTCTAATCAAAAGAGCACAAAAGGACTCAAGAGTGGGTTTTTGATAACCTTTCCCTAGAGCCTCTCTCATGGCATAAAAGGTAGATACAAACACATAATATCCACTACCTAGATTAGAAAGAATAATATAGATGCAACACTCTTCCTCCATTTCTATCTCACATTCTTTAGATAGAATTATGAGTGTTTTAAAATTAGATAGATAGTCTCCAAGGCAAGAAAAATCACTTGGAATTAAGGCTAGTACTTGATTTTCTAACTGTTGTGCTCGAATAATATTGATTTTACCAAACACATATTCAATCTTTTCCCAAACTTCATTGGGGTCATCAATTTCTTTAAGGTGGAACCTTAAATCAGGAGAGATGGAAATTCTGATTAGTCCACGTGCTTAGTCACTCCTATTATCCCATTTGAATTTATTATCATCATCAGTGGGTGCTTTTTCCTTTCCCAAGGTAATCCGGTACAAGCCTTTACTTCTTAATAAATATTCCATATGAGATTTCCATTGAAAGTAGTTAGTGCTGGTAAGAAAGAGATTACTTGTAGAAACCATATTAAATATGCAGATAATATGGATTTAAAAACTAAAACTGATGATTTGGATGGAAATCTCTCGAAAATTTATGCGGTTTAAAAAAAAATGACACTGAAAACGGACTTCAGATGCGAGAGTTATGCCCTTTTAAAAAAAGGCATAAATGGTAACCAAATGACCACGTGATAGTGTAAGTTGCTTTATGAAGTGACCCACTTTTATAAAGAGAAGTGGGGATCACTTTTACAATGAAGTTACTTTATAAAAGAAAATATGCATGCAAAATAAATAACTCTAAAATAAAATATTAAAGCTACTTATAGTGATGCACTTTTATACTTGAAGTGAAATACACTTTACAAAGAGAGACTTGAATTTTTTCAAAAAAAGTAACAAAATAGAGACTTGAACTCAATACCTCTTACTTAATAAGACAAATTTTAACCAAATGGTCTAGAAAAACATGTTGTATTTTTTAGGAAGAGGGTTGTTGTTGTTGAAGACGACCTTGGAGAGCGTGCTAAAAAAAAACTCTTTTCACACTAGGAAAACAATTCGCTTCTCGATGACAACAAGGGTTAGATCTCGGTTAGCGTACTCGAAAGATGCATCTTTTCCTATCTGTTTATGATTTTCCAAGATCGCACAGGGCATGGGGCAAAGAGAATACACATATCTAAAAGAGTAGAAACCTAGAAACAAATAATACAAAACCAAAATGATACTGTGCAAAAATTTAAAAAATGCGTATTCATGCTTTATACTTCCGAATTTGACTCAAATGGTCGTATCTTGGGAAAACATAAACCTTTTCGAGTGAAACTAAAAGTGTTCCTAAATGAAACGAGTGCTCCGTACATAATGGAATAGTCCTCTCAGCCCATAAATGTATGAAAATGACAGAAAATGGAGATGAGGAAACTCGACTTCACGATCTCGATCTACAACAGGAGCGAGTCTTCAAACAAACTCCGATACCATGTTCGACAACACAGGTATTCCAAAAAAGGATGAACACCTTCAGTAACCACTCACATAACCAGATCAAAGATCAACATGCTGATGTTTTCACGTGGTAAAAATCCTACGAGGAATCATCCACGACCCCAGCCAACACGACCACTTGGAGCAGTTTATTAATGCAAAAAAAGAAGATTACAAAGAGATTTTACAAGAGAGTTTCTCACAATTGATCATCGATAAATGACCCTCCATTCTCTTTAACTAGAGATCATGTAACAATCAGGTGTTAATCCACGGATCAATGGCTGTTAAGATCGAGGAGAGTATGAACCATCATATCACACTATGTCGGGAACATATCGTGATTGTCGGATTTCCTAACTATAAATGCATACTAATGCATAATAAAGAAACACACTAAGAAACACACTTTTACCTAACGACACATTAGACCAAGTAGATCTTAACTAAATTCTAAGTGTCTAAATATCCTAACAGGCGGTATCCCTATGATCAGTGTAAAGAAAGGAATCCAATGGGATAGGGTCGCAAATAAGGGTTCCTGAGAGGGTGGGTGGGTCCATGGGAAAAAAATCTTGTGAAAGAGGGGTATCACTACAATCAATGAAAAGAGAGGAATCCAATGGGACATGTCCCAAATAAGGATGTCAGTGGGACCACAATAATATTTTTTACTCATATAGAGTTATGCTCCTACCTGAATAATATTGTAGTGATAGAATGCCCAAATTGTTAATAGTTAAAATTGTGTAGGAATTTCGTAGCCTAGATGCAGGAAGAAAGGTTGTGCATATTGGATGTGAAAAATTTCCACTATGCTTTTGTTTTATTCTATTATGGCAATAAGGGTTAGGGTTTTGAGGGTTCCTAAGGACAATGGATTTACTTATGCTATATCTCTCTTATATATTAGCGAGGTCCAACAATAGTACTCGGTCCAATATCTTAGAGATCTAACTAAGGATGATCAACCATACCCTTAGTCGTACTAACCAATTACTTAAGTATATGAGAGTAGTCTTCCCAAGTGTTGTTCTCAATTCTACTTGTAACACCCTGTTTCCCCTAGCTTGTAATTAATCATAAAATAGGATTACCATGCTGAGGCATGTGGACAATATAAATGTATTATTGTTTGAGTTGCCAATAACTAATTGTGGGGGTGAAGCCTTGAAAGTACTGGCCATGATATCACTAGAGGAAGAATGTGAAAACTATACGGGAGGGTTCATTATACCAAATAACCCCAAATTTCCCTTGATGAGGATGACAAACCTCCTTCGGATCCCAAGGAAAGAAATTAGTTATTGAAGAAAGGACCAGTGGTTGAATTATCAACCACCCCCATGAATGGGAGCATGGTATAGCTGCAAAATATCGTCCCGAAGTACCACAGAGATCTGTAGACCCGAGCTTTTTTCTGACATAAGAAATGTGATGGGTCGGGAACCTTCCAACATAAGGAAGGTAAAAGAGATACACGGGGACAACCAGAGGGGGAACAAGATACGAGAGGGAAAGCTTGTAAAGGAGATGCACGTAGCTCTCCAAGGAATAATGAAGAGAAGGCTATGAGTTTGATGTTGGGTGAGCATATGATAAATCTCGCCGAGGCCATAACAAAGAAAAATATCTGAGAGTTGCAGAGAACAGAACCCGAGCAGAAGCTGAACAGAGAAGGAATCCTTGAGAACTGTGAGAGTTCCCTGGTGATATCATGGCTTGGCAGGGGGTTGGCCAGAGTGCTATGAATGAATGCCTCTGAGCCAATGGTGGGGTGGGAGGACAAACACCCACAGTCAGTTAGATGGCTACCTCCTGTAATAGATAAGTAATCGCATATCCTGTATGTGAATTGGATATACTGTGAATGTTTTCAGGAATGTGAATGAATGCTTAATGGATATACTGTATCCCTTCTATTTCTTCTTGGTTGTATAATTAGGCAAGTAAGAAGTTATATGGTTTGGACATGAATTTTTCTCATAAATGATTGAGTTCTGTAGTGTCTTAAGCTAGAGTCACGAACAGTGAGTTCGTCGACCTTAGGTATAGTTACATATATGCATGTCAACCCTCATAGTCGTTCTAAGTCCCTTGAAGGATGAAGTCTGTTAAACTTAGGAGAGGTAGTGCAGATACACACAGGCTCTCTACGAGACAAGAAGAGGTTCAAGAACCCTTCGAGGTTCCATGGTGAGAAATCTTAGGAGGGACAACACTTTTCATAAGTGTTGGCGAGACCCAATAGCCGAATCACAGTAGAAGATCTAAGACCGAGACCTTTGAAGCGTTGAAACCTTCCAAGAATGGAGGAAAGTGCACGAGGATTAACCCTCATAAGCGTACAGGAGAGTGGACTCGTCAAAGTCCCAAAATTCCGAAATGACCCTAGTTATACATCAAGAAAGGACGCGCGGCGAGAGATCAACATTTCGCTGACTCACAACTCAGAGAAGTCAAAGGGCAGAGTTGTTAGAACTCCCAAATTGTGAAATCGCGATTCAATCATAACCATCAGATCATGGGGAGTTGTGGGCCATTGATCCGACGTGGGAGAATTTTGGGGTTTTGGGGATTGAAAGATCTGAGGTAAGAAGTCTTTCGACTTCGTGATTCGCGAAGTCCCGAAACGCTTTGAGGTTTGGCCCAAAATCTCAGGAGGGAGAACAAAGTGGCCATAGATCATCTGCAGAGGAGAATATCTGGACCGTCGAAATCCACGTCCAGACAGTGAGAAGTGAGCGTAGGAGGAAAATAGATCTGAGTCGTCAGATCTGAAGCACGTGGACCAACAATAATTGGACTCGGAGGGATGTGCATGAGACAAGTTTTGATTTGATCATGTTCATCCACCAAGGAGGACACGTGGTGAGATATCAACATGTCGCTAACTTGCATAGAAAGAAAGTCAAAGAGGGAAGCCGTGAGAACTCGCAACACGTGAGATTCTGACGCGCTTTAGAGTTTGGCCTCGGGTCATAGTGAATGGTCACCTGGATAGAGGCCAAAGGAGGAGCTAATGAAATCGTTAGCCCTTTTCAGAACTCGGGAGTTGTAGGAGTTGGGGTGCCTTACATTGAAAGTCACGAAGTCGCGAAATGCGACGCACTGTTTAGGTTAAGCATGTGGTCATGGGAATGGTCACATGAGTGGAGGGAGATAATGGTCTTTAATCCCTTTTCGCAGCTTAGGCGTTGGGGAGTCAGAGGTGTCTCATACGTTAAAGTCTCGACATGCGAAGTCTTGAAGCTCTTTTGGGTAGGCACACGGTCATAGCCCGTGGTCACGTGGAATAGAGGCTCATGCTTGGTGCTTAGTCCCATAGGCGGAGTTTCATAAAAAGGACCTGTGGATTTGTTCGTGAGATACCCACATGAAATCAAAGAGCTTCTCTAGCTCAACATAGTTCAGAACGATACTTGACCAGGAGGTCGGACTGGTTCCCGGACCTTCCAAATTAGGGACTATGAATGGAGTTCCTATCCTTTAAGAAAATCAATTTTTTTTTATGCCCATCATGGGTGTGTTACAAAATGGTATCAGAGCATGGTTTCAACACTTGGCCTGCTTGGGTTCATGAAAGAGTTGAGTGATTTTTCTTTCTTATAAAACCTTAAGGAAGAGGGTGTACTACCCTACCCTATCTAGCAGGGCATGATTCAGACACAAGCCTGGATGGGCCGAAGAACAATAATAAGATTATGTTCACTAAGGTTAAGATGATGCATGTTAGAAGGTAATTCTACCTTTGGAATAAGGTTTATTATCTGCATCAACTCCTTAAGGAGAAGGACTGCAGAATGAAACTGTAATTTGGTAATTCCTATGGAATTCAACAAAGGAATTATATTGTTCCTCTTTCAAAATGATAACTAATCTTATAGGAGTAGGGGTGTACTGATCAATATCACCGATAAGACCTGAATGTGAATGATAGAGGTGGAAGAAATTGTGCTATGAAGTTGCATGAGCATGACAAGGTACATGGACTGAGTTGTTCTGTTATAGTGTGACAATGTCTACCTACTAAAGCAGGTAGAGTATCTTGCAATTGGGATGGTTGATTAGGTAAGAATCAAGACCCTCATGAATAATTCCTTCATTATTTAGGAAATCCGGTAAGGACTGGTAGGATCCTTAGCAAGTTATAATTACTACATTATTAAAAGACAAAACCTTGAGTATATAACTCCTTATGATCAAGAGGACTGATGAAAATATGTAGGGTTAGATTACTTGGCCTATAATGGCTAGGATCGACAACAAGTATAATCTATTTAAGCAATATTAAGAGGAGTCCTTTGGGACCATTGCTAATTCCCAAGAGTGACCCTTGTTAGTTGTTCCCATAAAGAGAGGGTAACATCCATATGATTTATGACTGTGAGATTAGTACTGTAAGTAACTTAAAAGCTCAAAAGAGATAGCAGGGAAATTTTGTATGCCAAGTGTGCATATAGAGCGCAGGGAGTGCATATAGAAACAAGCTTGTGTTAAAGTTTGAAAGCTCCAGAGGTTGAGCGCAGAGTATGCCAGGAGGGCATTAGAAAGTCTTTTGAAAAAGACACAGAGTGCAAGTGTGCACAAGGAGAGAGATTTAAATTTCAATTACCAGAAGCTCAAGAGGAGGAGTGGTTTTAAGTCTTGAGAAGAAACACTTAGAAATTTTTTTTAAGTTTCGAAGAGTTGAGGCTTTCAAAGGTGAAGTGAAAAAAAATGAAGTTCGAAGAAAGAAAAAGTACGGAGGATTGAGCGGGAGAAATCCTTCAGAAAATATTTTTGAAGATTGGATAAGATCGAGGGTCAAGATCCATTCAGAAAGAGCCAAAATATTCCAAGTTGTTAGATCTTGGAGAAGTAGCGCACTGGTTATTTGTGAGGAGATATCGAAATTTCACAAAACCAAAGGACTTGGAAGAAGCAACATGAAATTCGTGGAAATATCATAGTCGTTGATCAAGGAGTGATCTGGACCGTTTATTGTCTAGAGAGAATTTCACAATTTTGGGGATTGGGAGAACATAAGTGAAAGGTATTTTGATATCGTCGATACGTGAAATCACGAAATCCCGATACATGAAACCCCGACGATATCTGAGTTGTTAGATCGTGGAAGAATTAGGACCATCATATTGAGAACTCCAAAATTTTGCAATTTCGAGGATCGAAGGATTCAAGGTGCTTCATAACAGAAGTCCCGAAGTCCCGAAATGCAAAATCACGACATAATCACGACCGTTGGTTGGAGAGTTGTTGGTGACCGTTGATCTGATCTGAAATTTCAACATTTTGGGTATCGGGAGTTTGAAGGACGGAGAGTCGATTGACTCATATCGCCGATACGCGAAATCACAACACACCTTTTTGGGTAAGTGTGTGGTCACAAGGTGTGGTCATGTGGAAGAGACTTGTGTTTAGCACTTGTACATGCGGGTTGAAATTTGTAAAGACTTATGGATTTTTTCTTATAGGTTCCAACAAGGAATCAAAGACTGTTTCAGTTCAGTCTTAAGAAGGTCCTAAGACCGGGAGGTCACACAACCCTTGGAGAGAAGGGGGGTCTGCACCATATACCTATGATAGCTACATGTAGGCTAAGGATTATGAGAATGGTTAAGTACATCATAGATGTAAGTTAAAAAACATGCATGTTTATATTCCTTAAAGGGAATATTTGGTAAACAACTAAAGCTATCTCAAGGCTGAGTCCATCACAGATAGCGATGGACATGCAATAAGGAAGTTGCATGTTGAAGGAGTTCCCTGTGAATAAATTGTGTAAGGACTCTGTCAAAAGAACAGAGTCACAACCTTAATGACTGCTAAGAATTAAGCAGGGGGCTACAAGCTTATATATATAAGAATCATGGATTACATTTTAAAATAAATGTGTAGGTGGAAGACTAACAACTGAATGTTAACCACTTTGAGAACCGAATAATAATGTGTGGGATGCACAGGTTCATGACCCACTATGAACAAAAATATTAATACTAAGGGTGTTGTTGTATCCAAAAATGTTGGGGTGAGACATAACCAAGGTTGCTCAAGAAAAGAGCAGGAGGCCTGCCCCCCCCNGCAAAAGAAAAGAAAACAAAAAAGGAGGAACATTACTTCCACCCTAAGAACTCTGAATTGCATACAGAGTTGTAGGTCTTAGATGAGTAACTGTGAGAACATGTACAGCTGGACAAGAGAGAATAAGTAAGTAAGTAAGTAAATGAGTATGTTTGATTGAATAGGCTTGGTTAAAGCCATGTTGAGAAAAGGCAGTGAGGCCTTAGAAATAACTTAGTTGGGCTGAAAAGTCACAGGCGATGTGGAAAAGAATTGGAAGAAAGGGAGATCCCTCCATTCTTTCTTGCTATGCATTATGTTTTTCTCTGGGATGAGAAAGTTGGTACGTTGATGAAAGTAATTTTTTTGACACCATAGTGATGATGGTTGTATTACTGTAGAAACGATTGAGAACTGTTGTGTTGCACTCATGAAAACATTAAGGATAATGTGATGAAGTGCATACATATATGCTAGGACATGTCTGAGAACGTTTTATTTATTTAAGTGCTATGGTACTTGCATTTTTGATTTACATGATGACTAATCAATCAAAGGATGAGTATGAGAAGATTCTTGTTGAAAGATTGTTAACATGACTGTGAAAATCCCGCTAAAGCACTACTGATGGAGAAATATCAGAGGGAGTGCTAGCAGCCATAACCGATATAAAAAAATGTTCATGCCTATGTGGCACAAGGTATGAAGGGATTGGGTAAGAATCCCTTCTGAAATGTTTTACGGTCTTAATGTTATGTATGAAACGTTGAAAGGTAGTTGTATGCCTTGGATACCCAAGTGGGGTATGATTCAGGAAGGATAACCTAAATGATGGAGGTGTGAACCTCTAGTAGTAAAGACCGATTGTAACCATCAGAAGAATTCATGGACTGATATGTCATGAATACATGGACCAATCAATGAACGATTGGAAACAAAAGTTCTCATAGATAGCACATTGCATGGAATTGCTTCAAGGAAATGCATATTTGCATAAAGGATAGATAATGGATTTCCCATTAAGGAAGGAGGACCTTCCAACATTTCTACTCACATTTTATAGGTGTTAGAGAAAAATAAATTTGGGTGGCCATGAGTGTTGGCACCTTGGATATTAATGAAAGCATAATTCTTGGGTGCATTCATGTGAAACTTTTAAGTTTCATGTGTACTGATTTGGGATCGTGATCAACCTATAGCAGGAAATATGGTCTTGTTGTAAGAATGAATGAAAATGAATAACCCATATGACAAAAAGGTTGGTTAAATTCCAACACACCATGACCAAGAACTTGTCATAAAGTGTGATGAACTTGAAATCAATGCAAGAGTGCATTGGGTATGAATGTGGCCATGAATACTGACACGTTTGTTAAATCCTTTGAAATGTTGAATTACATTTTGAAAGGTGTGGTATGTTGAAATGGGGCATAGGAAAGGAATGGGATTTCCTTTTAATGTTTATATAGATGTGATGAACTGTTAGTATGCATGGTTCTGAATATAGATATATTATATACATGGAGGCATGAGGGACTAACGGTTTGTTTGGCTGTGTAAAGAATGAACTGCAGGAGAGAAAAAAAAGAGGGTCTTGGATATGACAATGTTGTAAGCCCATAAGAAAAGACTGATTGCCTGCTGAGCCAAACCACAAGGAATGGTATTTCCTTTTGAGAAAGTGAATTTGATTGTTAGTATGCACAATTCTGAAATTGTTGTGATGACGTTGTAAAGGTGCAATAAAAATGTATGTGCATGAGAACTAACAATTTGTTTAGCTGGGGAATGATTGTAGAAAGAAAGGGTCTTGGATATGGCAATGTCATAAGCCCATAAGGAAGACGAATTTCCTGTTGAGTTAAAATGTTATGGGGAATAAATTCCCATGCTTGTGAATCTGGTTCCGTGTGAAACAGATATGAAAATAAAGGAAGAGATTGGAAAATCTGTGGGCGACAGATTTACAATAAAATTCTGAAAGTTAGAATTTATAATGATGTCTTATGAATTTTGTATACCTGTGATACAGGTGAGAGGAAAAGATCTGTCCAGAAAGGACAAATGAAAGATGTCAAAGCTGAAGATCATGAAAAATGGCTACTGCTGAGCCATGAGAACCCCGTGATAATCCATGATCGCCTGAAATACATTGTGTTGAGGTAACACAAGACGAGGGAAGCCTCGATAGAGAAATTCTGAGGGACGCCTTGACTGTAAGACTTGATAGAGTCTCTGGAATTATTCATGTGAGAGGAAACCTTGGCAGGGAAATATGGATCACCCGAGGGATTGTATAACAGTGAAGGGGATGCTTGAGCTTGGGCCTGGAGGGTGAGTGATCCGTAGGATCTTTTAATGACTATGGTTGAGTTTTAATTTTGCATGCATTAATTAACCATTTGAGAAACTTAATGAAAGAATGAGGAAAGAAGAGGAATTATGACATCCATATACACATATGCATATCTGAAATGAAATAATAGACAGCAAACCATAACACGCATATTGATAATGGAGTTCGACACAACTTTGCCTACGTCTCCGAGCCTTTGTCTCTGTGGGGGAGGCTTCTTTATTTCTGTTCAAAATCTCAAAAGTACATCACTGTAGTGCCAATTGGCTACAATACTGATCTGGTCATGTTCATCCAGATATCTAGAACCATGCAAAGAAAACGGCACGCAAAACGGACGTCCAGAGCTCCCAGAAATGGCCCGACAGCGTCTGCTCCTCAATATCTTCCCTGCATAAAAATGGCTTTGGCTTGGCTTCCCTTCAACATTACTTTGCTCTTTTCTATCTTTGACTGTCCTCCATGGCCTCAAACAAGCCTGGTTTATATATATTTGAAGTTGGTTGTTCATCTCCAACTTCCTCCCAAAATTTGGGCTCCAAAAATGCCCAATATCTCCCAAAAATGGAGAAAATCCAATAATAATAGGCATATAATCTTTGGAAAATCAAAAACTTTATAATAAAAACCCACTTTTGAAAAAAATCGGGCATTAGCCCCCAAGGCCTGGGCGTGTGCCCCCCTTTGGCATGGTCATATTGACCATGTGGCCAAGCGCTAGCCCATAGGCTAAGCGCTGGCCCCCTGTCCTGCGCCGACTCCCGGTCGTGTGGCGCATTGACATAGCCCACGGCCTAATGGTTATAACCTCCACCACGTTCTATGTGGTAATGGTCCTGGGTCATATGGGACCGCCCGGGAACTGAGGGCCAGGCCATATCCACCATTACTCCCGCGCTCCCGTGTCGGTAAGCCCTGTTCTGTGGTCGTGTGGTCTGCTTGCGCTGAGGAATGAAACCAAGGGCTGGGGCTAAGCCCCGACCCTTTCCGCCTCCGCATAAAGTTTTATCAAAACTTAAATAGCTTTTATGCCACATACATAATAAGTACTACCCACGGGTCGGGTGGCTAGCCCGGTCATGCCAATCCATTTCCCGGTGTATAGGTCGCGAGTTCGAACCTGACTGAGCCATGCAAATTTTATACAAACTATCAACCAACCACATGGTACCAGGTGGTAGCCCGTGACTGGGCCACGTGGCACCTCAACACCCAACCGAAGTCTGCCACGCGTCAAATTCCAATTCGACCACCAGTCTGCCATGTAACCTACCACCTGTCAGCCTGTGTGTCTACCACGTCACAACCCTGCCACGTGTCTGCCACTGTACCTGCTGACGTCATCCCGTGCCATGTGTCACCCTTACAGTGGTACACGTGTCACCCATGGATTGGCCCAACTGTCTGCCCGCACGCCAAATTAGCCTACCATGTGTCACCTCTTGGAGATTCCACGTGTCGCCTCCCGGGGTTGCCACATCATCTGTACGACCGTACGGCTTGTACAGTCATCATGCCACGTGGAACTGTACGGACTATACAGTCATCCCCTTTTTTTTGCCTGTTTGGCTTTTCGGACAGAACGCGATATCTTCTGCATACAGAGCCCGTTTGATGAAGTAAATATACTGCCGGAATCAGGAAGACGAGACATACACAATGGCGCTGGTTTCGTCGCATTCCGAGCACTTTCATTTTTGGAGCATTTTTAAGCCCTGTCAGGCTTCTGGATCCGATTTCGGATCACA
>SNQJ01S0073422.1:17355-29464 GCA_010110895.2 Picea sitchensis | reverse complement strand
TACAAAGAGTATTATTTAATGAAATATAATATATTTCATGCTTACTCATCAATAATGTATGAACATTATATATTAATAAACAATTTTATGGGTATCCATGTCTCAAAAAGAAACATCTTTGTTCTAAATAAAGATAGAAATGAATGAAGCCCCAAAAATCAAGAGAAAAATATAGGGTTTTCACTTATTGAATTTGTGATATAGCATGTTCATTCATGAGATATTAAATAATACTCGTAATTACATTAGATATTGAAAAATACTTCCCAAAATCCTTTTATTGAACCTCCCTTTCAATACATATTTCAATTGAAAAACCCCCTAATTTTTACTAGATATCCTATATATCCATTTTTTCCATGGAATTTTTAATACCCATTTTTATTTCTACCCTACCATGGAGACAAGACATAACTTTTATAAGCCTGTAAATAAAAAAAATAACCCAAAAATAAGCAAACAAGTGCATTGACATCCCAACATATAAGGGATATGCTATAGGATTTTAAGCACAAGCCAAGATCTAATTGCGAGAAAAAATATGTACACTAGCAAAATTGTGAGAAAAACATAGAAGAGAGAATGAAATAACACTCAAAAAGACAATATCATTCAATAAACAATTCAAATTTCACTCCTATATTGATGCTTGACATGAGTACAATATATATAGACTCTTTGGGGAGAAAAAACAATGTGCATAAAGTTGGAGTTCTTTGTGCATGCATTAGTTAGATTTAGTCAATTCTTAACTATTCAATACCATGGGTCAATACCATGAGTCACTAAGTGGTATATGATAATTTTGACTCCATTAATAATAAAGGAAATGTGCACTTCCTAAGAGACTAAGTTATCCACATCCAATGTGCATTAATTTCCCAATCAATGCCATGTGTTAGTCCTCCTATAAATAACACTACTAACAATAGGAAACCCCCTAATTTTTAGGAATGTCTAAAAATAAAAATGGATGTCCCTTGAAAAGTGGAATGTTGTGCATATGCTCCAACACCCCTCCTAATCACAACCTTGGAGTAGGAATGATGTATGAGTCCCAACAATTTTAGTCATGTTAGGTACTCATGTAAAAACAAATAACTAAAACAAAAGTGAGGTAAAGAGGGAAAACCCACTAGGAAGAAAATCCCCCCTCAAAATGGAATGCTAACAAAAGGAAATGATAACATGATCAACTGCTACATAACTATTCCCTTTACCCCTAAAAGGTCTCTCAATGTGTTGAACTTTTGGTTAGTGAAAGTCTTCATGAAGATGTCTGCAACTTGTTTTGAAGAGGGATAATACTACAGATCTATCACACCATCATGTATCTATTCTATGATTAAGTGCATGTGAAATTTAATGTGCTTGGTCCACTTTCTCTTAATTGGATATTTGCAGAATTTGAGTGTTATCACACCAAATGATTGTTGGATGATGAAATTGAACACCTAACTCCGTGAGGAAGTGTCACAACCATATAGCCTGAGTACTAGGGTTCACTACACCCATATACTTTGCCTTTGTTGATGATAGAGAAACATTTATATACTTCTTACTTGACCAACAAGTATGGATATAACCAAGGTTGAGAACAGATCCTGAAGTAGACTTGTGATCAATGTTATCACCAGCCCAGTTTGAAACTATGTAGCCAACACGATCTAATGAATACCTTGCTGCATAATGTATATCAAAGGTATTTTTCCCCTTAACATACATGAGAATCCTTTTAGTTTCCTTCCAATGTAGATCATGTGGTTCCTGCATATACCTGGAAACTGATCCAACTGCATAGGAGATCACATGGAGAGAATATGTAAGGTAGAGAAGACTCCCAACCTACTACCAATACTTGGTAGGCTCCATGAAAGGAGTATCTCCACCACCTTCTAGCTTAACCCCAGAAAGGAAGAGGGTTGGAGCATACTTGCAAT
Organism: Picea sitchensis; assembly: GCA_010110895.2. NCBI lineage: Eukaryota > Viridiplantae > Streptophyta > Pinopsida > Pinales > Pinaceae > Picea > Picea sitchensis. The sequence goes on along the minus strand of SNQJ01S0073422.1, from coordinate 27,524 downwards.
ATGTCATTTGGAACCTATCAAGGAGATCTCTAGCTTACTTGGATTGTGTCAAATTGATTCCCAAAGGATCCAAGTGGATATCGATGGCCACCCACTTATTCCACAGGCTCGAAAAACAATTTTCCATCTTGGCAGTTTATCGACAGTTTTTCGGGTTCCAAAATTCCAAGGCTGTTTTGAGGCCCTAAACAACATTTTTTGGAGATTTGGGGCCCAGGTGGCTACCAAGGGAATTGACTTGGGCCAGTCGGAAATCGTTTTTCTCGGTTAGACCTTTCCAAATGTGTATCAACCGCCCCAAAAGGAGGTTGTATGCAAAATTTATGCCCCCAGGAAGTTGACGTATCAACTACCCCCATCAGGGCCCACAAACCTTTTGGCTTTTCATATTCTGGGGCATAGGGTTTTGTATTTTCATTATGTTAAATTTTCCCTTAGAGCCTCATTTTAATAATCATTTTCTTGTGAAAGCGAGTAGCCGTCACATCTCTTCTCAGAGATAAGATGCCACCATTCTAGCGTGTCTTTTACTCTATATTTTTATAGTCTCTGTACATTTCTTTCATTAATAGAAATTTTGTATTACTGTATCTATGCGTTTATGGTTGCATATATGATACATTTCTGTTGGATATCCGTGATATCTCTGTACATTTCTTTATTATATCAGCTCTCTCATTTTGTGCCGAAAATAATCCGGATCACCAAATCAACTTGGCTGATTTCAAGATCAAGAAAGTAATGTGACAGTCCCATATCTATGATAGTAAACATATCATGCAAATTGAAATTAATTACAATAATGGAAGAGGCTAAACTCCCTGTAATTATTAAATCATATACGTAAAGAACTATCAACATAAAGGAATCTGTATTCCTCAGTAAGTACACATAGGATCGTATTTTCATCTAAGGAAACCTTGTGATATAAGATAATAATCAATTTTTGCATACCATGCTTTAGGTGTGCATGATTTAGTCCATATAATGATTTATTCAACCTGCATATTAATGACGGATATTGAACATACCCCCAAGGCTACTCCGTATACATCTCCTTGTCAAGATCTCCATATAAGAAAGCATTCTTAACATCCATGTGATGTACCTCCCACTTTCTAGCTGCTTCCATAGCTAGAGCTAACTAAATGGAATCCATCTTAGCCACTAGTGCAAAGGTATCCTCATAGTAAATTCATTTTACTTTTTAATGAGTCCATCAAAAAAAATTATTGCATCCCTCTTGGTCCTAAAAATCCACTTGCACTGAAGAAGTTTCTTATTGGGTGGAAGAGGAACTAATTCCCAAGTATTGTTCTCCATGAGGGAATTGTACTCCTCTTTCATCGCTTCATCTCAAAAGTGTTTCCCTTCATATTTTTCATAGGACTAAGGGTTTGGTTCAAGAAAATTAATGCTTCTCCTTACAAGCTCAACATATGCATTAACCTAAGTGTTTCCATGCGACTTTCCCACTAGGTTAATGCATGACCCTCTAATTCCAATCTGGAAAATGAAATATTATTCTCTTCTTCTATATGGTGGACACTAAAATAGACCTCTAACTATTGCAACCAATGTTTCAACTTTACTACATAGATATCTCCTTGGTATGACTTCATATCCAATTTCACTTCCATTTTAAATAAATACTATTAAGGAGTATTGGCACTAGAACTTGACTTCTCTTTCTTGAGATCTTTCCTTGACTCCTTTTCTAGGTCTTCATTATCTCTTGGTTTCCCCTTTGATTCAATCTTTGAGTTCAAGCCTCCAACCTCCCCGAATGGTCTAGAATTTCTTGATATAGCCACCATGAGGAGGTTCATATTGTGAGGGATATCAACAACTTGCTCTTAAAACCTTGCAAATCTCTCCTTTGTTGCATTTGGAGGGTTGTTGTGAACAAACTCATACGCAATGGCTAGGGTTTTGTGACTTTTTCCTTAAGCCAATTCCTAGATCTTGCAAATTTCCAAAAATAATCCAAAGAAAAGATGGTTTTGATACTAATGTGATCTGTAAACTATAACATATATTCCATTGGAACAATTCATCACAACAAATCTTATATTATACTGAAATATTTTATTAAGTAGGTTTACTTTTCCTTAGATATTATATTTATAATCACTAGCTTAATGCTCAAATTAATGAAATAAATGAAATAAAAAAATGAAAGATTAAGAAAAAGAACACACTCCACACAAACAAACACAATATGTATCATCTGAAACTCAATATCAGAGAAAACCTAGCTAGAAGGTGATGTTTATGCTCTGTTCTCTTTCTTAAGTTATGGAAATGCAAATACAAATAAAGAGGCACTCATTGTGGAGTTTCCATTATGGCTGCTAAATTATATCTTTTCCTCCTCTATTATTATTTCAAAATACCACTCCAAGATTCTTACTCAACTATGAAACAAATACAATGCTAAATAATGGAACCCTTTCTCCTCCTAGTGGCCAAGTATTTAACATATCCCAATAGTCATCTAGGGTTAGGGTTTTGACTTCATCAACCCTCAATTAGTGATTAGGTTTGGAAATTCTAGAATATTCTTGAAAGTACACAAGTGGCTAGCTCCATATGTCTGAGTAATGGGGGTTGAAATGGCATCCACTCGTACCATGGTGGTCAATAAGGTAGGTCAACTTACGGGAGGAATACATTTTGCATACAAGTTCCAATTGAGGTGATTTTTGCATTTTTGGAAAGGTCTTGGTGTGCATATCAATGTTGGTGGTGTAGGAACAAATTATAAATGTTTTAACCCCTAAAAATTCCATTTAATTCCTCAAAATGGCTCTGAAATATTCCAGACCCTAATTTTCCAAACTGGGACCTTCCACTAAAATGGCCTTGCAAGTTGAATCCTCCAATTTTTCTACCAAAAAGGTACCAATATAGATGATCCAATTTGAATCAATAATTCTCGCGGCCCTTCTTCCAGATGAATTTCCTTAAGAGGATCCATCAAATTAATCCCATGGAAATTCTTCATTGATATGACCAATTGATACTCAAGTATAATGAGGAGGAGAGGAGTAATGAAGAAACATGATTAAGATGTTGAGACTTTGAATGGAACACTTGAGTGGCAGGCTATGCTTACCCTTGAAGATTTTTCCATTTCTAGCTAGCTGGATTCCCCGGTCTAGGGTGACGGGAAGAGATTTGAAATATTTTGTGGCCTCATTTTGTTACCAATTACTTAAGGCTTCTTCTATGGACTCCCATTTCCAAAAAATTTAGAGTCTAGTTAGACCTTTGATTTATTTTTAGGCTTTCTTTAGGAAAGGAAATGCGATAATGAGATGGTTATTGGTTTCAAGGTCTACTTCATAAAGGTCCGAGCTACCTGGTCCTTAATAAATTCCCTTTTGTAGTATGTCCTAGGTGAGAGCCCTATTATTGAGGAGAAGCCACATAAATGTTTTTGTATGGCATTTAAACTTACCATTATATGTCCACCACTAGATTGGTGGTTGTTCCATGCCTTCCAAAGCTGGGGCTTTGTATCCCTCTTTGGGATTGTATCCTCTTGAAGGGTTTAAGGACTAGAGGATTTCATCCTCTTCATCATTTAGAGTTTTTCCAAATCATATACCTTGCTAAGTTCCAAATCTCTCCATGAGAGCAACTATTGTTAGTGGTTATTCACCGTCAGACCATGTGCAATGTGTCATAGGGAGAATAAATATTTGAATATAAGGTTGTAAATGAGGGGAATTGGAATCCTATATGAACAATTACTTTTGATCCATGGGTCAAGGCCTACTTGGAGCTTATCCCCTTTTCCTACATGCCAAATCAACCAATTTCTTATTAGGGGAAAGTTCGCGATCATGGATTTCTATATGATCAAGGAATTATGAGGTTTTTTTATTGGGCTTCAAACCCAATCCTCAATGGATATGGAATAAATATAATTGTCCTTTATAGTTTGAACCCAAAGGCCTTGTCCCTATAACATTCTCCAAACATTCTTAGTAGTGAGATATTTTGAGAGAAAGAACATATTTTTGAGGTCCCATCCACAAAGTGTTGGGATAACAAGTTTTTTGTAGGATACCAATTCCATGACTTTATTTTACTTAGTACCGTGTCAGATGAAATGATCGTAGATTTGTTTGATTCACTCAAGTATTTCTTTGGAGATTCAAGTGAGGGACATCCAATAAGCCATGATGACCTAGAGGATGTATTTTACTAGGACCAAGTGTCCTCCATGATGAATCCATTATTGACACACTTACTTATACCAATAAGAATATTTTTACTTTTCTTTCTATATTGATCAAATTATTAATTCACCATTCATAAGAAATTAATGATAAATGTGTACACAAACATTCAATCCAATGTACATATAAATTTAAGGTGGAAACCCAATTGGGAGAAAACCACAAAAACTTATCTTTATAAAATCATGTAGGTACCAACCTATTGTTACAATATTTGTAGGCACCAACAAACATGAGACACCAATCTCCTCAACTGAGCACCAACTCAACAATTTCAGTAGGCACCAACCTATAGCTTACAATGTTTGTAGGCACCAACCTGTAGGAGACACCAGTCTCCTCAGCTAACAACTAACTCAACAACATGTAGACACCAATATACTAGAAACACCAATCTCCTCAAGTTGTCAACAATACCAAATGATATCTTTCCTTCAAGCCTTCACCTGTTCAGATCTATAGTTTTGTCTCTGCTATCATAACATTCTTCACAATTCACAATCTTCATAATTTAAACGTTCTTTGCACCTCCCAACCACCCTTATACATTCATGTTTTCTTTTCTTTTATTCTTTTTCATCCTCGAAACTCAAACATCCACATTCTTCCACTCTAGTTTTTGTACTGTCATAATTCCTCAAAAACTTACTCACACATTCACTATGAGCTTCAAAGCCCCAACTCTCTTCCACCCACATACACTTCCTTTCTCATCTGTTCTCATAACTCCCTCACACAATAAAAAACGATATGGGCATCTCTATTTATATGAACCCATAGACCAAGGGGTTTGTCATAAACCATAACACAAGATTCAACACTCAACAATTCCTCAAAATTCGGGCTGCAACACTCCCTCAAAATTCAACACTAACACATTTAATTTCATGTGATCTTCTCATAGACCATAGCACAAGATTCACCACTCAATAATCATCCGATGCAGTCCCTTGAATCAGTCGTTGTCTTCGATCTATTTTATACCCATCAAAACACACAACATAAGCCTCATCACTCAAAAATCGTTCGATATTCCCTCATATTAATTCTTGACCGTGGATCTATTTCATGTTCCATGGATATCGAGATCACCAGGGTACCAGGATATCGGGCCCCCGAGATATCTTCCCACTGGGCCATTGGGCCCTTGGGACTACAAAACTACACTAAAAATATATTTGGTATCCGATATGGAACCTTTCTTTGAAGAACCATGATATCAGGCTATCGGCCCACCGACCCCTTGGAGATTCAACACAACCATGCTCCTTTAATCCTACGATTTTCGATATGACATATTCCTTCTTGGACATGTGGCTCAATCCTTTCATGACATGTGGAATAATCACTGTACTCATGGAATTGATGTGGCATATGATGTGACATTGGTCACCTGCAACCTCTTTGTATGACGTTTCCTCCACATGGACCCCTTCCATGGGTGCTATATGATGTGGCACCGAAGTGGTGTTGATGTGGTTTCTATCATTGTATCGAAGCTAGCCCACCGACCACCAGGCTATTGGGCCACTGGGACTTCAATGTTGCAGGATGTTCAATCTCCAAATATCCCATATGGTGATATTGGGCCATCGAGATATTGGGCTTATGCGTACTCTCTATTTTCTCCAATATTCAATATGATACTCGAGCCACTGTGTAGACGTGGCTACTTGTGATGGAATTGTAGATGGCATGGACTCCTTGTGTACCATCGTTCTGACGTGGTTGTTAGCATGGCGATGATGTGACTTTAGAGTTGGTCCATTGTGCATCGATCTACTGGGTATTAGGCCCCTGGGTCCCCAGGATATCGCCCCCTGGCCTCCAAAACTTGAAAACTACATTGACACACCATCCTTATGATATCTTATATGTCAATAACGAATATTCTAGGCCCCACGACTAAAAGGTAACTTTGTGCATAGTGTTCCATGTCTCTTCCACTCGCATTCAAACATGTGTGATATTGCTTTTCCTTATTAAGTATTCAAACATCCTTTGTGATAGTGCTTTGTGAAAAAAAAACTCCACTACATCCTCACATTTCAACAAATTGTGATCGATTTGGTTAACTGGGCCTGAAACCTTAATGCTTCTTAGACCTTTGATGGGGTTGTCTTGTCTAACTTCTAATCACATAGTTCCTTCTCTGTTGTTCAATATCATTTGGTTTGATTGTTCATACATGGTCTTCTCGCCTTCATTTACACAGAGTAGAAACACATAAGCTCATTAATGTGCAGAGACATTCACACACTACTTGGAGACCCTCTACTTCTTTGCTGATTGGATTGTCTTTGGTTTGTATATGTCGATCTCCCCCTTTCTTCGAAATTAATGACATTGATGATAGTCCTGGTGGTCTCCCCTTGTCTTCAACATTAATGACATTGATGATAGTCATAATCCTATCTATCTTTGACATCAATGACAACATAATTTCCAACATCTATTTGTTGCACCAATTGTTTATTTTTTTTCTCAATATTAGTTCACATATGAGGAATGGCAGATCTATCATTACTTCCATCCAAAAACATGCCAAGCGAAGGATTTCTTTTTTAAAATTGAGTTAATAAAGGGCCATGTTTTAGTGCAAATTGGAAAAGGGATTGGGATTAGTAAAATATTAGCAGGGAGGTGTGTAAATTTCCCTTATTCCCCATCTCATATCTACATTATAGTCTCTTATTTTCAAGGCTACTGACCTCATGACACATATGGAATCAAATATGTTATATTTCATTCTAGTAGGGAATTTTCCTAGCCATATGGGCATGGATCCTCATGTCTACTGTAAGAGATTTTACTTCAACATGTAAGAAAAAATCAACTTCATACTGATGACTAAGCTATAGAGTCTAATTGACTCTCTTCAAGAGAAAAATGTAGGTATGTGGAAAAATTCTATATTGAAATTGAGGATTAACTAGCATTTGCTAAGTTTAAAAGTACACCTTAAAAATCATTTCTAGCACCAACTAAAACCATGATATTTTTAGTTTTACTCTAGTTCATTCCTTGTATGATGAGATTTCCCCTTTCCTTTCTATTTGGATGATCCTTTTCCATCATGCATGGTGAGTGAATGTGCTTTGGGATAATTTATTAGGCCCATATGAATGAGTTTTTCCTGCTCATATGTGAGAGAATCAATGAACTGGTCCATGGTAGGCATCTTCCACTTTGATCCCAAGAGATATCTTCCAGAATGGAAAGTGGAGACATAGACATTATATTCTGGTCCTAACTTAGCCAATATTGTTATAATAAGTTGGTACACTTGTGTAGACTTATAAATACCAAAAGATTCCAAGCTTAATATCAAATATTTAAACTTGGTAAAGAAATCCTGTATATTATCAAAACTTTTAGGATCCAAGGTATTCAACTCTACCTTAAACATATGACCTCTCATCTCATCCTACTTTCCAAAGAGACTTTCCAAGGTGGTACAGATCTCGTTTGGAGTCTTGCATGCGGAAACATGAAACCATAAATCAAATGAAATTAATTCAAGAAGAAGTCATGTGGCCTCATCCTTATGGTTCACCCATCTGGTCTTCTCAATCGCTGATGTAGGTTCTGTTTCTGTCGCCATTGTCAAATTGTACAATCCTTTCCTTTCAAGTTGGAATTTAGCCTTCAACTTCCATTCAAAATAATTGTACGCTGTGAGTATTATCACCAAATTTTAATGAAGAATTGGTTTCATATCCATTCCTCTTACTGGTTTTGAAAAACCTAGAAAACTTTGCTTGAGAAATCACTGAAAAAAAACTTGTTCAAGAGTGTCTCACTGTCCCAATGGGTAGTCTAAGACATTGTTGCACCATGTGTGAAGGATATCGTGTGATACTTAGGATAGTGTTGCATCTCTATGCAAGGCTATACTGCAACACTTTCAAAAACTATGAAAAAATGGCTGCGACACTATTAAAAAAATTCTAATTTTATAAGTGTTCCTATGATTGTCGCACCTTTCGATAGGCAGAGGTTGCGGCACTTTCAAATTCATGGATTACGCTCTTAAAATTTTCGATTTCCCTCTTCTCTGTATTTTCTGGTTTTCTCTAAGCATCTCGACTCTAATACCATGTCAATGTTTCATCGAAACCTCCACAAGATGTTGATATTATGGTAGTTGGGGGAGGTATTAACCTCTACGTGTAACCTTTGACGAGACTAGAATATTATGGGAAGCAAGTGAAACCATAAAAATGTTGGATAATAACCCTAGAAGACAAGTCGACTCAAGAGAATAATTAATATTGAGTTATTATCCTCCAAGAAGAGAAGTCAGCCCAATCTGGTGAGTTGGAGCAGTATAAATAGAGGGCGCCAGAGGTCATTTTGACTCACTCACTCTCACAAATGAATAAGGAAAAGTGGTGCACATGATTTGAGGAGAGATACAACTGCTACAATGGTGACTTGGTATTTGATTATGGTTGGACTTTATTCTTGGTTATGGTTTGGAATTTTTGCCTGGTATGCTAGCTTTGGAGAGATGTATGCTACCTTGGTTGGCTAATGGTTCCAGGGTTTTCTTCCAGAATTATTCTCTCTGTCAAGGTTAAGGTGCTCAGGGGTGACCTTTGTGCCTATGGTTGGGTGAAAATATTGCTATATTGTCTATGGTGAAATGAGCACACCTATTATTCTAATAGGTTATGGGCCCACACTATCTTTAGACAGTCTAACCACTGTAAGGTAGGTTGGGAGGATTTGTTCAATTGCAGTTGCAATCAAAGTTTTTGTTGCAGCAACAAAACCCTAACCCTCATGTTAAGGCACCCTAAGTGAAGTACTTGACCTAATTCCTGGATAACCTAGTGTGCCCTAGCCTAGCACACCTCTTGGTACTCTCAACAAGCTAAGACGTCAAGTTTGGAATTTTGGTCAAAATCAACATTTGACCAAGTCAAAATCTAAGGTTGACTAGTCAAAAAGTAAAAATGAAAGGTAGTTATGAAGACAAAAGACCTAGAATGAAGAAAGTGTATGTTGTGCCCAAGAGAATTCTACCGAAAGGAACATTATGAGGTTTACCAATCCTCTAGCAACTAAACCTCTGGTCCAACAAATTCATTCTAAGGTTTACCATCACAATTGGGTAATAAAGGTATGCACCTATACATGTTCTTTTAATTTGTGTCATTAGCATGAGCGTGTTTTCAGGAAATGTAAAAGGGATCTTGTCCAAAGCAATGATMTTTGATTCAGTGCATTTAGAAGATCAACACACTCTCCAGGTTTGACTTGGATTTAGTGCATTCAGAAGATCAACACACTCTCAACTATAAACTAACTTTAGTCAAGATCTTATAAGGTTGAGATCGTATTCTCTAACTTAGTTTTTCTGTCAAGAGAGCATATTGTTTTAAGTTTAAAAGATAGGATAGAAATGATACTTGTCTTAGAAGAAAAGCAATCCAAGTGGAACAATAGCAAGGCTCTAGGTTTGCATATCAAGTTTAACAGATTTATTAGTCACTTAAGTGAGTATTGATAAGTACTTAGTAGCTTATACTACTCGTGTAATTATTTACCAGCATGAACTAACACCTCCTTTAGGAGATATTTATTGTTATTGTTCTTAGACAAGATCATCTTAGTAATGCTACCAAGAAACTATCCTTCATATGGAAGATGTTGTATTAGAAACACTGTTGTTCTTGTTGTCTCAGGAAGGTTATTTCATGAAGGCTATCATGAATATGTCTTTCCAGACTTGTAGCAATTTCCTCTATCCTTGTCCTTAATCTTTTTTCGATTTCCTATCATAAACATATTGTCTTGGATCTTTATTTTGTTTCTTGTTTTGTTCCAGACAAGTACCCTTGTGAAATATGTTGACAAACCTCGATGAACAATCTTTGCGGAAGATTTCATAGAATAAGTTTATAAGGATGA
>SNQJ01S0073422.1:0-11810 GCA_010110895.2 Picea sitchensis | reverse complement strand
AAAAGGGGATTTGGTCCTTATACAATAGATGACATGATCAATCCATAATGGGGATTGATCCAATGAATAATATAACAAATAATAATAAGAATACACTTTTCAGTTACATTATTTTAACATCTATTACTGAATTCCATAAGGTTTTTCACTAATCAATGCGACCTATTGGATCAATCTCCCCTGTATACTTCTGCAAAATATTTTCTACCTTAGTACCAAACATTACTTACATTAGTCTTCTAAACTGCATCTAGTCTTCCACCCCCTCTCTATGTGCAACCTTCCTTGCGTGCAATGATCAATGATCTCATATAGTGCATTCAACATAGTTTCATATTTTATCAACTCTATGCAACAGCTCAAGAATTATCTTAGAGTGCTTACCTTCCTATTTGGCTTCTCTGGCATAATGCAATCATTGACATGCAACACAAATGATGTTGATGCTCCCCAATCTTGTCCAAGTACCTTTTTTCTTTCCATCTGATATGTCTCATTTTATTGCTGAGGATCGAACATTGGTATAGACCATGTTGACTTCCTTACCCATTGTTCATCCTGCTTCCCTCCATTCTTCACATCAGATCTTGTTCTAGCTCCTCCGCACGTAACAACTACTATTCTAGGTCCTTCGTTGCATTTTTTGGCTGATATTTTCTATGCATATTGATTTGGATTCTGGTTCTGAGTCCCTCTTGCCTACCATTTCACAACTAGTTGAGGAAAAAATTATATCGCATGGTCCAGTTCTCTATATTCTGTGTTGTACATAGATTCGAGCAGCCACGAGCTAAGTGTCTCGGTCAGATGGTGTCCCCATTTCTTACAAATTTCACACTACCCCCTCATGGTAATGGATTTGTGCTCCAGTCACCAAATATTGCACGAATAATGGGCATTCGTCCTTGTGGTGGCCTTCAGTCCTACACTTGGTACACCATACTTGTTCACATTTCTTCTTCCCTTTTGTGAGAGTTCTTCCAACTGAATTGTCAGGGAAACCAACTACATATGGACTTGTGCCATCCCTCCACTGTCTCCTATAGGGGATGCTTCCAACTTCATTGAAATATCCAAAGCTTCAGGATACGATACAACCTTTTGTTGAATCAACGACCTATGAATGTGTGGTAGAAGTCTTGCAATAAACCATTCTTGATGTTGTTGATCAAGGATATGGAAAGTCAATCTACCCATACGATCCTTGAATCTTTGATCGAAATCCCATACTGAATCAATTTGCACCTGTTTAATTTCCTTCATCTCTGTAATGTACTACAACTTAGAGTTTGGCTTCTTGAATTCTTTCAACAATGATTTTCTTATATATGCCAAAATTATGGCTTGTCCCGTATGTGTGTTACTTTGAAACTTCATGTACCAAACTAACGCATGGCCTCTAAATGTTGTTTCGAACTGTGCAATATTCACGACCTCATCCTGGAAATTCTTTGCAGCCCAAATTGTCTCACAGACAAATAGATGTTGTTTTAGGTCTTCTGACCCAACTCCCTAAAACTCAAGTAGTCTCTACCCCTTCCATGTTTCTTTGTGTATTCCCTGCTCTCGATGATGCTGGTTGACTCTAATTATGTGGACTTCTTCCACTTCTCTGATTGCTACTACTCTATCCTCCCTTGCTAACCATGAGTTATTTTGATAATTCTTCGGCTATTAATTCTAATTTTGGTGATGCACATGGGGTCGTGGATTTGACATAGGATCCAGTCTTATTAGGACTTGAAGGATCTTCTATTATAGGACTGGACAAATACTCTTCATCCACTCCTTTTATGTGTGGTATCTACACGATCTGGACTATTACGCAATGTCCTCTCAACTTTGGATAATTTCACGACTATCCTTTCTCAACCCTAGTCTTTTGCCTCTTGTACCTCCTTTCACTGTGCAGTACTCCAAACTCATCTTCTTTCTCAGATAAAAATTCTTCGGTTCTTTACATCCTTATTCCCTTCCTTCCTTCTTCATTTCTTCCTTCAGTCTCTACTGTCCTCATACTATCCTCTTGTCATCCCCCGGTTCCCCTATCTACACAGAGCCCCTTAGCAATCAAACTCCATTGTCATCACACACTTATCACACAACAACATATTTATCCACGTACCCAACAATTTCATGAATCTTATGTGTGGACCTTTGAATAATTCCCTTTCCACATCACTGTATGACTGGGTACAATCTACTGGAAATTCTATAATATATCCTCATAATATACTATCCAACCAGAAATCAACTGTGCGAGAAGTTTTATTACTTACATAATTCAACTATCTTACCAAATCAAGAGTCTAATTCCTTTGTGTTGCAGTTCGATACCTTCCAGTATTCTCAATAATCTTTCTAACCACTCAGTCAAAATAATTGGAAATTCACCAAAGAAAATTTCATGCATCTCTGTGTACACATTGTTAGGTGATTTATATGTACTAAAAAAGACACTAAACTACCCTCAATTAAATTGTCAACCCGGGGTAAGTAAACTTAGAGTTGTAGCAAAATATATGTCAAAGGTAAAAGGTTGGTAGGAGTATAATCTAACCAATGAAAGCAGTTATCTAAGGCTAATCTACTCAAGCAAACATATCCAATGAGCAAACCCTACTAAGCAAATTGAAACTAGGTAACGTAAGTACTTTTGGGCCAAGGATCGATGGATAGTTCCTAAGAAAGCAAATGAAAACTCTGTGTAAAACAAACTAGTTTAACAATAAGCAAAAGCAAACTACTAAGCATAATAAGAAAATGACAAAAGCAAACTTCATTAACTTGCCAACCTACATTCAATGAGAAACTACCCTATGAAAGAAAATAAATAAGCAAGTAAGAAAAAGAACCTATCTAACCTATTAAATCAAATAGGAAAGTAAGAAAAGACACCTAACTAGCCTACTAAAGAAAAAGACAAGTAAGCAAAGGCAACTAACTACTGCAAGTAAAACTTCTCATTGAACAACTATCTAGCCTAAGAGGCAAGTGGACTAAATGCCTAATGAAAAACTATTTCTCTTGCATGAAAGGAAATATAAATGCTTAATGCAATGCATGAAAGTAAATCTATTCTATTGAAAACAAGAAAGGCTACCACTAAACTTATGAAAACAAGAAACTATCGCTTCTAATATACAAAAGCAAGAAACTATCTTTAATCTATGAAACACTCAAATGTAGTGTTGGTGGTTGTGTGAATGCCTTCGGTGGTGACGGATGATATCTCGATGACACTTGACAACAAAGGACAATTCCAACGATATAAACTCAACACTAATCTCAATGGCAAAATGAAAGGTATGGATTAAACAATCTAAGGAGAATTTAGCCATGTCAAAGATAATGTTAAATACCCTGCATATTCATGTATGAAACATCAACAACATAACGAGGTTATTATTCCAATTCTACACTATGTAAGAAAACTAGATTCATTCATTAACTAAGAAATTCAATTGCACTTTAATTCTAAGAAAGGAAATTGCGTGAAATAAAACTATACTATGACTATTTTAATCATTCAAACTATGATAAGAAAATGAATTGAAAACATAAATTAAACTATGATATTAAAAAGTAAATTGACAATTACATTAACCAATAACTAAGTAAATGAAATCCACGTAAACTAAGACAAGCAAGCTATGATTCAAAAACTGGAAGTAAATCTATCCATCCATCAAAATCCTTGTTAAAGGAAACCCAAATAAAATTCTGTTCTGTTCTAATTAAAAATCTGTTCTAAACTTGACTGTAAAATTATAAAATAAAGCACAATTTAAAATCTAATTGCATGCGGGGTTAGTATAGTGAGAGAGAGACTTGCAAGCCTTTTCTAATCTACGATATTAATGCATGTTAATATATATCATCATCTAATCCTGCAAAAGAGAAGTAAAACAATAAGCTACAACAAACTAATTAATAAAATAAAAACATGCATATACAAGAAGTAAGAAAGAGCAATTTAAATTAAGAAATGCATAAATAAACATAAGAACAATCACCAGACTGTTGGTGCCCCCCCAGCAAGTCGTGGCTACCTCCTACAAGAAAACCATGAACTTAACAAGGCGAATTCACCATGAAATCTTGAAAACACAGTTCTTGCACAATTCTGGCAATGTAAAATACCAAAACAAAGAAAAACAAATTTGTCTCTAATCTAATGGCTCTTCTACATAACAATCATCTGACCACCTCAGTGGTATTTATAACATTTACAAACCAAGTGGTCGACCACAGGAGGGTCGAACCACTTCTAACTTCGACAAAATACAATAAATGATGCCATAACTAACAAAACGGAGCAAGCCAATAATCACCATCTTTAGACAACTGAAACTGAGTTGTCTTGAGATTAGTAGATGGAGGGGACGATCATGAAGAAAACCCATGTGCCAGATTTGTCCATCATTGGCCTCCAATGCCATAACTGCCAACTCACCTTGCGTTTTTTTGCAATACTGGGTGCTGGAACGAGTGCCGGATCGGGTACCAGAACAAGTGCTGGAACGAGTGCCAGATCAAGTGTCAGAACTGGAAACATGGTGTGTTTTTCCTTGTAACAAAAAAAAAACATGAATTAACTCTTGGAAATCATAGAACGTGATGAATTAAACTTGATCTAGTCATTAAACATGAATTACACGTACCTTATGGCGATCATATCGATTTACCATAAAATTCTTCAAAAAGATCCTTCAAAACATGCAAAACATATATGTTCATGCGGCAAAAATGTATAACAACCATCATAAAAATGATCATATCTCGGGCCCAACATTACCCCCACACCTACGATTTTGCAGGTCCCACTGCAAACAAAAAGAAGTTACCCCTTGTGACTAGGCTTGTTGAGGAGGATCAACTTTGGAAGCCTCTCCTTCTTGTTGTGTAGGCTTAGCCTTGTGCCTCTTGTGTTTCTTTAACTGTGCTCTGAGGCTGCGGTTAGATTTGGTCATCTCATCTACCAATCGTTGAAGAGAGTTAACTTTTGTTTGAAGGACTACATTGTTGTGATGAAGGTGTGCATCTATTGTCTTCCTTTCCTCCAACTATTGGAGAAGCCGATGGTTTTCCTTTTGTAGCTCCTCTATGGTTGGAACAAAATCAGTGATCTCTGAGGAAGGCTTAGATCCTTTGAGGAAAGTGGACAATGTATCAGTTTTAGGATCTAGAGTGGGCATAGGTGAAGTAGGAGTAATGGGAGATCGGAAAGGTGAGGTAGGTTCTGATTTTTTTTTCCTTAGTGGCTCTAATCCATCTGCAGAGACTTCCCTAAGTTGCTTATTAGGGCTCTTAAGATTGGAGGACACTTGGATGGGATCCGAAGCAGGTGGAGGTTTTGCATAAGGCTTGGTTCTTGTGCTCTAGGTACTCTTTCGAAAGGGTCCCTTACCAAATCAATTGTCTCCCCTCTTGTTTGTAGGAATGATGGGAAATTCTTGTTGCATTACTTCTTGGAGTTTCTTAGGTGTAGGACCAAGAGAAAGTGAAGGCATTGGGGGGTCAAAAATAGGCTTCTTTTGGTCTTTGTTCTTAGTCTTTTTCCCCGATGAAGAAGTAGGAATATCAACAAGCTTTTGGTATTGTTTCGACAAAGAGGGAGTTTGTACAAGGGATTTTGGAGTTCTTGGAGAGTGAGGCTTGGATGGAGAGATAGTTTTTAGGCTAAGTGGCTTTTTTCCGGTCTTGACTGTCAAGTGAGGGTTTGCAAATTGGTAGATAAAGGCATCCCAATTTTGCCCCTACTTCTCTAGTTTGGTAAGAACGAGGAGTTTGATCAAAACATGGTGGAAGAGACTGTTGTGGGGGTTAGTCACATTTTTCCTCACTTGAGAGGACATCTTTTGCAAGATTTTGAGAAAATAAAAGGGAAAGTTCAAGGGTTTGTTGAACAAAAAATGAGCAAGCAATCTAAAATGAGAAGCTTTGAAGGTGGAGTATCTACCTTCACTTGTAATTAACCTTGTGATGATGATGAGGGGGTTAACCAATTATGGATTTATCCACTCCTTAGCATACCCTTTTTCTCCTGAAATGCTCTCGAATTCGGGCTTAAACACCCTGTTGTAACTTGAGCACGACAATTGATGATTCTTGAACCATCTATCTCCCATTCTTGGGAGCTTTTTTGCAACAACAATGGACTCTTCTGTGACTTCAAAGGTGAGAGACCCTACATGTGTTGTCTTAACATCAAAACCAACTGCAAATTGCATAGAGAGGTCGTCATCATGGCCCTGCAAGCTAGACAGAAATGGCCGCCAACCAGCACGCAAAAAAACTTCTCTACACTGTGTGAATTCTGGAATGGAAAAAAATTCTGCATAGGAGGAGGGTTCGTATCTCCTGGGCATTGTGACAGAGGTTAAATTCACCAAGCAAGGGAAAAATCGAGCCAATCAATGCAACAGATTTAGCACAGGCCGAATGCATTTTTGGACAGAGGATGAGATGGCAGAGGTTGGGCGCGATTTCTTAATGCATGGAAGAGAAATTGGCAAGGGAAAATGAGATAACAGAGTGCCCAACCTGATTTTGGATGCTCTTTTGGTGGAGTACGTTTCCCACATGTGCATGCGAGATGCCATGTGTGAAGAATTCGAATTCAAAGGCTCGATTTGGAGCAATGTACTAGTGCATAATTTAGATCAATGTCCAAGTCTTTTGACTTGGACATTTGATCATAACCATATGAAGCATCTTTTAATCAATGCCTGCAACCAATTTAATTGAATGTAATTGATTTCTAGTTACTTGGAATCTAGGACAGTTACTGGTATTCAGTTGAATGGCACTTCAAACGACATCTCATCCAACACTTCATACGATACTTCATCCGGTACCCCTATGTTAAGTGCATTTTTTCTTCTTATAATGGATAGCCTGCAATTTTGAAGTGTTTTTGACAAACACAGTGGTTAATGAGTAGAGGCAGAGTGCTCCATGCTCACTCATTCTTCTTGCATATGACATATAATGTCAAAACCTATAATGACCAGGTTATAGAAAGCATAAAACATGTGTTGTCAAACCTACAGTATTTAGCTCCACCTATAGGATACGAGATCCTATATATAGATAAGAAGAGGTAGGCAAGAGAGTTTCAAGATAATCTTAGAGTCATTTCCCAATGTAAATTTGATGAGATTCATTAACCTTAGCTTAACCACACATACTCCATGTCAGCTTTGTCTGCAAGTAATGTTGTACATCAGGACAAGTTTAGATTTATTATTTATTTTGGTCAAATTATCATCCTCGCTAGGTAGAATGCCCTGCTTCCAGCAAGCCTATTCAGTACTCCGACAGTTTTACCTAGTCATACCACATGTCGGTACCCACTTCTAGCAGACCTGTTTAGTATCCCGGCGGGTTAGCCTCTTAAACCCTCAGAGACTGGCCCTCCATTCTTTAAGATTTTAGTATAAGATTGCTTATGCAAGAAGATGGGGGAACAACTCTGAAACAATTTTTTCTTTCTTTTTCTTTTTAATTGGGATGGTATTTATGTTAGAGGATGGATTTCCTTTATATTATTAGTGATTGTCCCGATGTAAGGGGTACTTAAGCGAACGTGGCCTCTCGAAAGATATGATATAATCAAGCTATTTAGTGTGTAGTGGATGGTACCATTGAGAAAGAACATAAAGGTATCTCTAGGCTCAACTTACTTTATTCTATTGTAATTATTATGATGTTTCCATGACTAACTGCTAATTATACTACCTTGTTACTCTTTGATAAAGACACTTGACTTACTTACTTAGGTTTCTTGGAAAAACTGTACGAGAGACCTCTAGGCTTGATAGTTACGGTATCACTTCCTTATATAGTGGTGAAGAGTTTCAAGAGCAACTTCTTTAGAATTCCTTAAAAATGAGAATGTTTGCAAAAATATGGCTATCTACAGTAAGTCAATATTCAGTTGATGCTTTAACAGACACAAAATTCAAGTATAATCAACGTTTTGAAGAAATATCTTTGAGACTGTGTACTCCTGGTGAAATAATTACTTACAAAAACCTCTAGAATTGCCTTATTAACAAAATTCAAAAAATATTTACATACATATAGTAGGAAATATTTTAATTTTTTTTTTCAAGAACAAGGGGGGACTTCCCCATATACTAAGGCCAATGCCTTGTCAGCTGTCATGACCTATAGAAAATCTTCTCTGGAAATGGGCTTATGATAAAATTTAAGTCGGTGTCCATTTACCACAAAGGAGACTTGTCCATCGTCAATTGTTTTAATTTTTACAGCTCCATTGTCATATACAGTTTCTACCTCGTAAGGGCCCAACCAACCAGTGGTAAGTTTGCCTTTGAAGGTTTTGAATCAGGAATCAAACAATAGAGCCCAATCACTAGGCTGGAAGTGCTTCTTCTTAATAAGCTTGTCATGCCACTTGTTCATCTGGTTTTGGACTAATATCGTTTGTTGGATGGCATCTTGCCTGATTTCATCCAACTCATTCAATTGTAGGGCTCGTTGCTTTTGAGCTTCATCTAGGTTCAATCCTAACTCTGCGGCAATACAGAAGGTCCTTACTTGGAATTCTATAGGTAAAAGTACTTGTTTCCCGTACACTAGCTTATAAGGGGTATGCCTAGTGGTATTCCTCCAGGTAGTCCAGTATGCCCACAAAGCCTCTAGGTGCCTATCAACCCAATCCTAGTGATGTAACTGAACAATCTTGGTCAAGATGGCTTCTAGAACTTTGTTTGTGGATTCTACCTGACCATTGGCTTGAGGGTGGTATGGAGAACATTTACAGTGTTTAATCCCATATTTCTCTGTCAGCTCTTTCAGCAGCTTGGAAGTGAATTGAGTGCCTTGGTCGGTAAAAAATTCACGAGGGACACTGAAGTGGGTAAAGATGTCTTCATAGATGAATTTGACAATAGACTTCTATGTGGCCCTAAATAGGGCTTTTGTCTCTACCCATTTGGTGACATAGTTCTTACAAACCAAAATATAGTTCTTCCTACAAGACATGGGTGAAATTCGTCCTACAAAGTTGAGGGCCCATTTTTCAAAGGGTTCTATCATAACTTGGGCCTGTAAAGACATTTCTTCAGATGACGTAGGTCTTCCTATCCTTTGGAAACTATCACAATTTCTCACATACTTGGCAACATCTTTGAAAATTCTAGGCCAATAGTAACCTGAATGTAATACCTTATATGCTGTGAGTTTGTCAGAGAAATGGCCACCACATGGTCCATCATGACAACTTCGTAGTATTTCAGGTACCTCGTCCTCTTGGACACATCTACGAATAATCAAATCAAGACCTGTGCGAAAAGGATCATGACCAACCCAAGAATAATTAGCACTCTTTGTAATAATTTTCCAGTTTTCATGAGGTGACAAATGAGACGGTAACTTCCTAGTGGCCAGATAGTTTTCCATATCCGCAAGCCATGGGGTATTCACAGAAATGGAAACGAGGTGCTCATCTGGGAAACTATCATCTACAGGGATAACATCATCCTCATTTTTTATTTGGGAAAGAAAGTCAACTACTACATTATCTTTCCCAGGTCGGTCAAGAACAATAATATTAAATTCTTGCAATAACAAGAGCCACCTAGTCACTCGGCCATTAGTTATAGGTTTGTTCATGAGGAACCTAATGGTGGAATGATCAGTGTGTACAAATACTTCATAACCTGTAATGTAATGACGAAACTTGTTAATAGCATGAACAACTGCCAATAACTCTTTCTCAGTGACTGTGTAGTTTAACTCGGCAGGGGACAAGTTCTTTCTTACAAAATAAATAACATAGGATTGTTGGTATTCTTTCTGCCCTAATACCTCTCCGATTGCATTGTCATAGGCATCAGTGGATACATGAAATGGGAGAGTCCAATTGGGCCCTCTAATAACTGGTGCCATAGACAGATTAGATTTCATGGTTTTGAAGGCAGTTTGACACTGCTCAGTCCAAATAAAATCATCATCTTTTATCAATAATCCAAACATAGGTGCAACAATCTTTGTAAAATTTTCAATAAACCACCGGTAATATCCGACATGTCCAAGAAAGATTATCACCTCTTTTTGAGTCTTGGGGGGTGGAAGTCTAATAATGACCTCAATCTTTGCAGGATCAACCTTTATCCCTTCAGATGAAACATGATGTCCTAGAACCACTCCTTCAATTAACAACATTTTTCATTTTTCATGACTTAGAGATAGGTTCATTTCCTGGCATCTGATGAGGACTTTTTATAAGTTGTCTAAGGCTTCCTGGTAAGTATTTCCATAGACTGTGAAGTCATCCATGTAGACCTCCACACAATCATGAATAAGATCAACAAATATCCCTAATACTACTCGTTGAAATGTGGCGGGAGCATTACACAATCCAAATGGTAAGACCCTATAGGCATAGGTTCCCCACGAACAAGTAAATGTAGTCTTGTCCTGGTCCTCGGGTGCTATAAGAATTTGGTTGTACCCGTTGTACCCATCTAGAAAGGAGAAATACTTCTTTCTAGATAAGGTATCTAGAACTTGGTCAATGAAAGGAAGAGGAAAGTAGTCTTTCAGAGTGGCCTTATTGAGTTCCCGGAAATCAACAAAGATTCTCCATTTACCGGTCACTTTCTTTGGAACCACTACAAGTGGGGATACCCACTTATTGTTGGAGATGGGATAGATAAATCCGACATTTAACAACTTTTGAATCTCCTCCTTGACTATGTCTTTGAGTGCTGGGTTCATCCTTCTCTGGGGTTGCCTAACAGGTGTTACTTCCCCCTGGGTATATATGTGATGGATGCATGTGTCAGGGTGTATACCCTTCATGTCAGTGTATTCCCAGGAAAATGCTCATGTTTGTTCTTTAAGGATATCTACTAACTGTTTCTGTTGGTCTGTATCTAGCCCAGAGTTTATATGTAAAAATTTCCCTGGACTAATCTCATAGGGCATAGTATAAGACATGGCAGACTCATCTATTTCAAAAATAAAAGATGTCGAAGACAAAATGGATGGGTCTAATTGTTCTTGAAATTCTTCCCCAAACATGTACTCAAATCGGGGAAAAGACTGTGGAAAATCCACACATGTAATAACATAAATGAATTGGTTTAGCACATTTTCTGGTGTATGTTCCTGAAGTTCCCTTGCATGGTCACTTGGTAATATGGGTTCTTCCCAGTCTTCATTCTCGTATGGACATTCAAGCCACCATAGATTATCCATAATAGGTTGAGATGGAGGGTAAATGGTGAGCTTCTGGATAGAGAGACCATTTGAGATGGTCATTTCTCCTTCTCTACAGCCAATAAATGCATTGGTTGTGGCTAGCCAAGGTATTCCCAAAATAACGGGATGGCCTCTGGTAGGATCCTTTGAATGAATGACAAGAAAATCTACGGGGTACTCCCATGAGGCTAAGGTAACCATGAAATCATCTAAAATCCCTTCAGGTATAACCCTAGTTTTATCTGCTAATTCCAAAATGGTTGGGGTAGGCTGAGGAAGAGGTTGTAACTGTAATTGTTCCAAGGTAGTAGAGGTCATAACATTGATGGATGCCCCTAGGTCTATGAGAGTGTTTCCAATGGAGACCTCATTAATGGTTATGGTCACTACGGGGTTTCCTGGATTCCCATATTTTGCTAGCTTTGGCTACTCTGATATCTACTCAGAGAGTCCTCCTACCAAGTGTACTATAGGAGGGTCCTTTTGCTTCCTTCCTGGCTTCTTGATACACAATTATTTGACTACCTTACTGTAGATTGGAATGTCTTTAATGGCTTGAAGTAGGGGAATTT
>SNQJ01S0073421.1:58740-79700 GCA_010110895.2 Picea sitchensis | reverse complement strand
TCAATACTTCCATATGCTTCATGTTTTATTTTGTATATCCACTTGGAAGATACCACATATTTGTTCTTTGGTTTGGGAACTACTTCCCATACATCATTCTTCATAATGGATTGGTATTATTCTGTCATGGCGTCCATCCATTGTTTCTTATGAACAGATTCATCAAATAAAGTAGGTTCCTTTTCTACAAGATAACACATCAAGGCCATATAGCTAGAGAACGACATAGGTTTCTTGCTTTGTCTCATGGTTCCTTATGGGGAACCATACTTAGCTGCATCTTGAATAAGTTGTTTCTCCCAAGTTGGATTTCTCTTGTGAGAGATTGTCATATGGGGAGGTTCTTGAGATTCCTTCATATCACGATCTTCTAGAATCTCATCATCAGGGGTAACTGCAACTTCCTTTACGGGTTCTGCAACTCTGGGAGCTACAGGTTCTTCTTCATGTACTTCTTTAAGCTGGCATTTCATTGATATTTTGAGTGCTACATCTTCATCAAAGGTTACATATCTGTGGATCTCAATATGATGGTAACCTTGTATGTAAATTTTGAAGGACTTAGAGACCTCATAGTATCCAAAAAATATTCTCTTCTTTCCTGAAGGATCCAACTTAGTTCTCTTTTCTTTTGGAATGTGTACAAATACTGGACAACCAAATATTTTGAGATGGCTTACTTTTGTCTTCTTTCCTGTGAAAATTTCTTCGGTATTTTTGAATCAAATTGCACTATGGGATAATCTGTTTTGGACATATATTGTTGTTCTTGCTGCTTCAGCCCATAAGTGCATTGGAAGATCTTGATCGTGAATAATAGTCTTTATTGCTTCCATACTCATTCTATTCTTTCTTTCTGCTACACCATTTTTTTGAGGATTATAGGGAGTGGTGAGCTCCCTCTTAATCTTGACATCTCTGCAAAATCTTCCAAATTCATTTGAAATGTACTCTCCTCCATTGTTTGACTCGAGTATCTTGATTTTCCTTTCAGAGAGGTTTTCTACCAAGGCTTTGAATTCCTTGAACTTTCCAAGTACTTCATGTTTTGACTTCAAGAAATAAACCCAAGTCTTATGAGAGTAATCATCAATAAAAGATACATAGTATACATACCCACTTAGAGAGGTTGATGGCATTGGACCACATACATATGAGTGGACAAGTTCCAACATTCCTTTTGCTTTACTGTCACTCTTTGGAAAAGGATTCTTTATGTTCTTTCCTTGTGCACATCCCTTGCATACACCTTCATGATCAAACTTTAGTTATGGTAAACCTGTAACTACCTTTCTTACATATGATAAGGCTTTGTAGTTGATGTGAGCTAGTCTTCTATGCCAAAATTCACATGGACTTTCAGTAGAGTGAGACAAGGCTACATCTGAGTGACTCTTTAACTTGTACAACCCACCTTTTTCTATTCCAATAACAACTGCATATTCTATAGTTTTTCCTTTAGACCACATAAGAACTTTACCATATATGAATGCAACCCTGAAACCTTTCTTATCTAGGGCTGAAATAGAAAGTAAGTTCTTTTCCAAACCTGGTACATAGAGTACATCCTTCATTCTCATTGGAGTTCCTGAATCAATTTTGTAGGTGGCTTCTCCCATTCCTTTGATAGGGTACTGATAATCATCTTCAAGTGGAAATTTTCGGGGGAAGTCCTTTTATATAAGGTTGGGGAGAGTGTTATTTTGAACTGTCATGTGCTTAGAGGTACCACTATTTATGAGCCAAGTATCCTCTCCAGGTGTCAGAGATCCTAAGAGAGTAGAAAACAAAACATATTCTTCAATATCTTCTTTAGCTAACTTCTTGGGTGGCTCATCATCTTCAGGTGCATGGGAATGATGTCTTTAGTTATTTCTCCTCTTGCATTTTTCCCTTCTGGTAGGACAATTCTTAGCAATGTGTCCCAGCTTATCAGAATGACAACATTGGTAGGAGGAGAAATATTTTCCCTTTCTTTGACCCTTATGATATTTCTGGAATCTCTTTGGAGAGTGATATTATTTATGAAAGTGGGTTTCATTTTGAAAATGACACTTTCCATTTCCACCCTTAGCATGAGCAACTAGGGCTTGATCTTCATCTCTTAATAGGACGGATTCTCGGTTGGCCACTCTTGCTTCTTCTTGAACACATTCTTCCCATAAACTATCAAACTGGAGTTTCTCTTTTCTTGCACAAATAGTTTGGATGAAGGAATACCAAGGTCTTGTGAGACCATTAAGAGTTGTCATCATGAGTTCATCTTCATCTAAGTTGTCTCCAAGTTCCTCTAACTATTCCTTAAATTGAGAAACCATAGATAAATAGTCTTGAACTATTTCTCCTTTTTGCATCTTTGTATTCTTGAGTTGGGTTCTCAAGTTCATCTTCCAGTTGATGTTCTTTCCTTCATAAATTATAGTTAGGGAATCAAACATATATTTTCAAGTATTCTTAGAAGAAACTTGAGGGATCAAGTGGTCTTTAATGGAATATGCAATTATTATTTTAGCCTTAATCATATCCTTTTTGTACTTCTCTTTGGCTTCATTTTCTTCAAGTTCTGATACATTTTCTTTTATGAATTTTTCAAGGTCATTCTCTTCAAGAATGAGTCCCATTATGTACTTCCAGGCATGGAAATTTTCCACACATTATATCTTGTCAACAAGCTTGGTGCTTATAGGAATCTTGACCTGGAGCTAAGAAAATGACCAGAAAATGAAAGTGCTCAAAAAATGAAACTAATCTTACCAGAAGATGTGCTGGGCTGAGGTGAGTTTGCTGGAGATGACTGTTTCAAAAAATTCAAAGTTTAAGCCCTTGAAACTTGACCTGCGCAATTCTGGACTGGTACTTCTGGTATTGGTTCTGTTTTCTTGATTTTCTGGTTTTTCGTTACCAGTCAAAACTAGGGTTTGACTTTCTAGAGAATCTAGCCACTGAAAAATTTTGCTCAAGCTGCCAAAAGATGCCCTAGGGCAGGGTGCACTTCCCAAGGTGATTTTTGGTCAAAACCTCCTCTTCAGTAAAAATCCCTAATTTTCTTGTACGACAAAAATGACGTCTAGATACCCAGTGAACGATGCTCTATTCAATAAAGCTCTGATACAATGTTAATTTTTCAATGTTGTTATTAGGTTATTTCCAAATTACATGAGCATTCAATGCATTTCCAAAAAAACAATATAAAGAGGATCACTGAAAGAAACACAATCACAAGGTACGCAACATTTTATCTTGGGAAACCCTCATGGGGGAGAGAACCCAACAAAAACTTCCTCAATAATAGAATGCCAATACAATGCCAAGACTAATACCAAAACACCAAAAATAGACCAAGACTGAGCATGCACTTCTCTTCTCCTTCCTCCTGCAGCTGCAAATGCCTTCAAGATATGCACACTAGATGAGTGAGTGAGTGTGTGTAAATGAGACACCAACCTCACATATAAATACAAGTGTGATATGGTGCTAGGGTTGTGTCTCTTCACTAGTTTGAGCCAACTTCTCCTAGAAGTGGCTAAAACCACTTTATAATTACTAGGGGTTGACTTTACAAATACCACTATACAAATACAGTTTGACCAATCCACAAAAGGGGATTTGATATTATACAAGACCTAACTTGATCAATCTGCAAAAGGGGATTTGATCTATAAAATAATAAATCAAATATAATTAGAATATTCTTCGAAGTTACAATATTTCAACAATACCTGCTTATTTACTTCTTCATTTTCTGCTAGAGTCATCCGATAAGGAGATTTATTTCGTAGGTTTGATCCCAATATCAAATCAATATGATGTGATATACTTCTCAAGGGAGGTAAACCTACTGGTAAATCATCTCCAACAATCTCCTTAAACTCATTCACAAAAGGTTGAATTTCCGGTGGCACGAGACTCATTTTTCCAGTCTCTAAAATTTCTCTTGGTACTAAGGCCAAAAAAAACTTGTAACGTACCCATCCCCCAGCTGGGTCACATCACTGCTAAAACAAACCACTAAATATTTATGGTACTAAATATAATTGTGGAAATAACCCACAACATGACATTCATACACTTGAAACTGTCTATGTTGCTTAAAAACGTAAATAAAATTGCTTGAATATGCATAGAACAACTAAATAACATACAACAACATACCACCACATAGACAAGGATTTAAATGCATCATTATTCTCACAACAAGAAATAATATCCAAATATAATTAAGAGTAAATTACACAACAACTATATCAACATCATACATGCATAAACACAAAAAAAACAACACTTATCTTATAAAATGTGCAACCTGCTGCAGAGGATGAACGTTCTTCCCAACCGTAGCCTTTATGTTCGATTTCTCAACAACAGAAACCTTCGAGTTGGATCTATGAATCCACAAGAGATGGTGGTCCCTAAGGATGACTAATCTCCCCCTTTCAACAGTTAAACTCACAACTAATTCCAATCCACTAGCTCAATTCCACTCAAATATCACAACCCAAGGGATTGGATCCCCCTTCACTGCTTACGGTCCCTCAGGCCTTTCCAATACCCTCTAGGGATTCCAATACAGGTTGGAAAATAATTCTACTTGCTGGGACCTAAGGAATACTACAACTGCAAACACAAATTCTCCCAGTAGGAAAACACGTGCTTCCTTAGAAAATTTCGAGCAACACATCACTCCTATGTAAGCAACCTTTTTCTTCACAATATTATAGCTCCAAAAAATAGCTGGACATGTCCACAACAACTACCTTCAAGCTTCATCACTTGGAACTCCATTGTTGGACCTAAAACTCCATATAAAAACAACTCCCTCTCCAAAATCGTGAATGTGCAAATCGGCTCCCCCACCCATACAAATTTCCTCTCTTACTCTTGCTCGCTTGACTTGCACTCTTCCTCAAGATGATTATACTCATACCCCATTCTCTCAATAACTATGGGAAGTGACTCTCACACCAACCCTCTTACATGAATTCAATGATTGGGCTCTAGAACACTCGATAACTAATGGAAGGTTCATGACAAGGACAATTTAGAGAAAAATAGGAAATGTGTTTTGGTTTAATAGATATGGGTAACTATCCCCCTTGGACCCCTACCCTCTCTTTTTGATACTTGTCCCCCAAATATATGTTTGTGTCCATCTGCAACCAACAATACATTTTATCCATTATATTCATTTTACATCATTTACATATTGCATCACTTTGGATCTCAACCATATGATATATTCACAATATACATCACTTGGCTCTCGACCATATATGACATTTAAAATAATACATCACTTGGTTCTCGGCCATATATGATATTTAAAATAATACATCACTTGGATCTTGACCATATATGCCATTTACAATATATATATATATATATCACTAGTTTGAGGTTTGAACATATGGATGTTACAAAATAATTCTTCTTCTCTTCTCTCAAGAATTCCTTAGCTGAATACAACATAATGCGATTACTACTGCAAATATTTATGTTGTCCTTTTCTTTGCTATCATTACCACTTAACTTAATCTCCACCATTGGCTCCAATTGAGATTACAGGATATTGGGTAGTTTTCCAACTGTCCCATCGCTTATAGCTTGTCACCCAACCGAATAACCATCCCTTTTTCATATAAAAGGAGGTGTTGGGGTCTCATTCCAAGGAGAATCATAAGAACAGTGAAAATCTACCCATTTCACTTCCCCCCCTTGCCCCAAGAATTTGGAGCCACATTGTGAGTTTTGAGCGAGAATTCCCTATTCTTTCCTTTTTCCTCATTCATAAGACTATGCCCATTCTCTAGAGATAAGTGTGAGAGGAGAAGGATACGTGGAAGCAGTTGGAGCTTGGTGAAGAGGAGCCCGGACCAGGTTCAAGGAGCAGTCACCGATCTCATTTGTAAGTGACTTTGTGAGATTAATATAAAGAAGTACTTTTCTGTCCTGCCATATGATGTGTTCAATCTTTGTGTTTGATTTACATTTTATTATGACATCTAACCCACTAATTCACATATAAGATACATGTTTGTAGTTTCTTGTTTGTCTTTTGGTGAAGGCAGGTCAGCCTTGTGTTAGGCAGAAATATTGTCATTTAATTCCGTTGTAGTATTTTCCCAACCATTTAATTTGTCAATCCAGGTTAGTGGCTTCTGAAGCACATGCATATATATCTGGGGACTGAAGTAGAGTTAATCTAATCTAAATTGTTGAATGAAACTAATCTAGGAAATCATGAAACATTAATCTAAGAAAGCAAGAAATTTCATAAAAGGAAGAAAGCAATACAACATGTGAGAGTTAACGACAAATAACATATATGAGCTCACACAATAAAGCTATGCAGACACATAACAATAATCCGTGACAATTAAACATTTTAATAACGTGAAAGAATATGAATCAAAGCTAAGAATCCTTTCTCTTTTGAATCCTACTGACTACCCTAATTCTAATTACATCCTAATTCAATAATCTAATTGAATCCTCATGAAGAGAACTCTCTTTTTATACATGAGAGCCTTGAGGGTAAGAATGTCATCATTATTACAGTCATATTTCTCTCAACCCTATTTTTCCTTTGTATTACAAAATATAATCCCTTTAAATCCTCACACATATCTCTCATATAATATTGGATAAGATATGCCAACAAAATATCCATGATCTTCTACTCCTTTGGATGGTCTTGAATTATCTTCTCAGATATTGAAATGGTGGAGCAAGTATTCGAAGTCCTTTGAATTAATCCCTTCACATATTCCTACACATTACTGAAAGCTCACACATATTTGAGATATATATGAAAACATGTTGATTTTCTAACATTTAATCACAAATTCCTTTTAAATACTAAAATGAATAAAAGTGGAAAATAATAAGGTGAAACCCAAGTAAATTTATGGAAATGATATCATGAAGGTTAATGGGGCGATGAAATGTGAAGAAGGATGATGGGAAGGTGGATGAGAATAGGACATTTTGAGCCCCAACATACCCAACTTTAACTTGTTGCATGTCCTCATGCAAACATGCATGGATCTTCTCAAGAAAGTTTGACATATGAATGTTGGCTTTTAGTGATGATAATAAATGTTTCTAGGATGGGTTTTACATAGTAACAACTGACATTTTCTTATGGTTGGTTCTTGTGTGACAATCATGAATATAAATAATGTTGGTTCTTATGTACATAACATTCAGTTCATTACTTGTTCTCTTGCTGTTATATATAATAATTTGCCTATATTTTTACTGGAAAATGTGTATGCTATCAATGTGCATAAGAGGAAAACATCACTTAGTATAAAAAAAGCCCCTTTTATTTATTTATGTGTGAATCATGCCAATATGTATATCATTTATTATAAAGAAGTACAGAGTATCATTGGAAAGAAATGTTCATAGCAATTAAATGGGGAGGCGAAAAAAATGGAATGATGGTCGATGGAAAAATGGAGTGATGATAGTGAATGTCCCCTACCCCAACTAAGACTTGTTGCATGTCCTCATGCAATGGATAAGTCAGTAAAAGTGAAAGAGGAAAGGGAACTGAATGAGGGAGTTTTTCAATTTATTCATTGCTAGCAGGTTTGGTAGAATTACATGATTTAAGTCAGCTTGAAACAACACCTCCACTTACCCAAAATGTTGATGAACTATGCAATAGGAATATGGATGATGTAGCTGCTAGATCATGGAAGATGTCACTGCTGTAGAATCACATGAAAGGTGACTACTGCTATAGCTATGACTATTATAACTGCTGGATCAAAGAATGTGATGTGGAGGAATCTGAGCAGTGCTTGGGTACACCATGGAAAAAGTATGAAAGTGGAACTGCAATACTCTCAGAGAGCGATAGTCATGCTGCTGTGGCAACTGCTGATAGAGTCATGAAAAGTGTATAGTCTTCACCCAGCTCACGAACCTGATGAGTAAAATTCTAATCATCTTTTGAATGAATGTCACATGCGATGCCGAGCATGAAAATAAGTCATTGGATTACCGACCAATGATGAATGTCGTTAACCAATGCAGGATTAGCTCATCCATAGTGTCAATGAGTGCCAAGGTACCCTGAGTGCATCTGGAAGGGTGCGAATGAATGCGCTGATGTCGAGTCACTTTCAAGATCTGATGATCAAAGGGACATTGATGTATTCCCATGATTGTCGGTGAGAGAACTTGCCATTAAGGCATGCAAGCCTCAGTGCCAAATGGACTCTAGTCTATATCCCAGATAAGGTGTTGAGGTCAGTGGGACAAGACTGTTGAAGGTGGGCCTTAAGGAGTCCCACATCAATCATTCAGTAGGTTTGTATAAAAGATTTGGTAGGACTATAACAAATATCTCGTGACAACAATGTTTATGGCAAGAAAATGTAATCATGGAAAGGGAATTGGTTTTATTCAGAGGCAAACTGGAATGGAAAAAGAAGGAAAAAGTGAATTGAAAAAGATAAAGAGATGTATGTGAATCAGGAAGATAGGCATGTGTGAAGTCAAGAAAGTTAAGGCAATGGAAGATGGCTTCAACACATGATGACTAATCAACTTTGAATGAGAAATGGGATAGTTCCACAACATGAAATTTGGCAAAATACGGAAATAATAGTGTATCAACAAAATGTTTCTGTGTATCAGCATGGTCACTGTGTAACAACAAACATCAAGATGCGCAAAAATTTTCTGTGCAACAACAAAATGTTGTTGTGTATAAATTAAAGTATTTACGTGTAACAACAAACATCATGGTGTTTACGATGAGTAATAGCTCCTTCAAGTTGTCTAGTAAACATGTTTTTCTGAAATGTTGTGATTCTTGAAGATCACTGTGGCATGGAAAATGAGCGTCTTGTTCCTACAATCAGTCTTTAGTATTAATCCTGCAATCAAAACTTTGTGAGAGCATTGCAAAACATAAAATGCAAAATGAGAGCTAATTGAGATAGAAAATAAATGCAATTACACCTGTTGTCTGCACTTATTTGTTTCGTCATTGATGGCTACCAAAGTGACTTAAGAAAGAGACAAATGAATGTTAAACATGAAACATGTATTTATTATTGGTTTCAAGGATTTTTTAAGAAAATGTCTCATTTTAAAACATTAATGTTTAACCAATGAGAGAATGTCATAACAAGTGTTTTTTGTTGTTTTGTTTTAATCTAAAGAAAATTAAAATAACGAAAATTCTACTAAACCATAAACCAAGATTGCAAGCAAAACACAAGTTACAATTTCTTATACAAAATTTCAATTCTTGACAACCGTGTCATGCCACAATCATTCCTTTATACAGTTCAAGATGAGTAAGAGACAATTGGATAAGTTTTTATCTTCTAAATTTGAACATGAATGAACTTTGCTGCTCTCGATTCTCCATGAATCTTCTGTCAGTATGCATCCATAAGAAAATAATATTCAAAACTCCATGCTGACTGGTGTCCACTTTGCTTTTAGTTTGAGTAATGACTGGGCGTTCCACTTGGCATAGGCGTTTCTTGCAAATCCATTATTTCTCGAAATCTGGCTTTTACATGTTCAAAGAAACACAAACTTCTCAGGCAAGAAAATTTTTGGCTAACTGTCTATGTGTCATCTAAATAAGACCCTCCTGCATGAAACCCATGAATTGATTTTCAAAATTTGCTCGTTTTCTCAGAATTGAGCAGAAGTTGATAGTCTATGGTGAATTTAAGCGGCATAAATATTAGGATAGCGAACCCGTCGATGTATATGAGAGCATGGCAGATAATCGTGAGTATATAATAATCAACCCAACCAATCACATGAAACCTTGGCTTATTCCCTTAATATTCGAGCGTTCAAACCTCCTTATTATACGATCCACGTTGAGATCTCAGTTTGGGTAATTAATTGGATGTTTTTTTTTTTTTTTTTTTTTTCACGATGCGTTGAATGGGTTGCAGCAAACCCATCCGATCACCCTATTCTCAGGCTGTTATCTAATATTTGATAAATATGCAACGGAATTTGATGGATATTCGAGGAGATTTGATGGACATGAATCTTCTTGTGATGGCTATATCAGATGAAGTAGATCTAACCAAACTGTTAAGCAAAGAGTGGAATTTTTTTTCTCACAACTATCGGCCAGTCAATCCAACTTGGAAAGATTTGATCCCGGTTCCTCCTCAAGAGCCATTACTGTCTCTCCCGTATGAAAAAATCAGCATCTAGATCATAAAACATCCCATACTGTGCTAAGAGTCTCTAGCTTGGCCACACAAACTATGTTCAAAGCACCAAAAGTGAAGATTGAAGTAATGGAAAAGAAAATTTTGTTTGTCCAAAAGAGACAACCATGAGTCTATAATGTCCTTGCTGCAACTCAAACCAGAGACGAGATGGCTAAGATAGAAGATTATTGTGGAAATTTAAACAAATTTTAAATGAGAACAAGGTCTTTGCACAGTCAACAAAGTTTTAGGAATAGTGAATTTTTAGTTTCACTATTCTTGGCCCAATCCAAACAATGAACTTTAAACATTCAAATCTAGGCGATGTGGAAATTTAAAAAAGTTTCAGATCTTAATTTTATTGTTTTTGTTTAAGAGTTTTAGCGTGGTAGGTGCAAGTTGATATGATTCTGCCATATTCAATGTAGACTGAAATTCATGGAAGGTGAAATCATATTATCTAACAAAAAAAAACGTCACTATTTCAACATATAAAATGTTGCTGTAACAATGACTATCTCAGCATATAAAAATTTTTCACTGTTTCAGCGTGTTGTAACAGCATGTCAAAATTTCAACTTTGTTTCAACATCTTTTGTAACAGCATGCAAAAATTCCAACATTTCAATATTTGTAACATCTTTTTAAAATTTGGTTTTGTTTTTATTAGGTCTAATTTTTTTTTGTGTGTTTATTTGATTAAAATTTGTTTTAATTAAAAAAAAAAACATTAATTCTTAGAAATCAATTTAGGCATCTTGTTTTCTGATCCTCGCAATCGCAAGAAGCGCGGAGGAGGAAGGCTCTGCAAGAGTAGAGCAAAAACATTCTTTTATTCATTATCCTACCTATTCTATGCTAATTAGAATTAAAAATTAATTCGACATGTAATTAAATTTCCAGTGTAGTCACCCTCATGCTTTAGTAACAGCAACATTTGGGTAGCAATTTCTTGAATGAAAGAGGTAGAAAATATCGAGAGTGAATGAATCTAGTGGCTGTAACGAAAAACTAACTAAGTAAAAAAAGACTGATCTAATTGAGTAGTTACTTGGAACCATTGTTCAATAAGACTTTCGTAGGCATGATTTCCCTCACCGAGATCGTACTATAACTATACTAAGCATCTTCCTCGATCTCTGTTGAATGATTGTTCATCATCCGGATGTCTGGGATTCTTCAGATTTTGGATCTTCAATTGTTTCTGGAGGTGTATTTGAATGTTTGATCCTTTTCAAGATCTCCTCTTGCAAGGAAGGGGAGATCCCAACATATACTAGGATAGTGAGTAGTTCCAAGCTAACATTCATTGTTAAATCATGTTAAAGAAAAAGGATTCTTACAACACCCAAATCAAAATGAAAACTTAAAAAACACTCTTGTAAAACGCCAAAAAAATACTCTTCATAGTTGCGGAATTTAAAACGTTCCTGATAGTTGGTCCGGGAGAACATGAACAGTCTCCATTCAAGTAGCTGCTAAGACACCTAGAACCAACACATGTAGATGACACTTACAAAAATTTAAACTAATCTTGCGATTGAAATTTTACTACCCTACATGTCCTTACCGTATGTCACCTCGGAGTTAGGATCATGTCTAATCACACTTGCATAAATTGGAATGAAAAAGAAACTAATACCTCAATCCATCGTGCTTCCCCGATAATGACACCAAAATGTTAGGTGAAAATATTGTCATTTAATTGGATTTTCCCAATAACTTAATTTTCAATCCGAGGTTCATGAGCTTGAGAGCACATGCACTCCTGCTTGGGACTGAAGTAGAGTAATCTAATCTAAATTGCTGGAATTAAATTAATCTAGGAAAGCAATAAATTGCATAAATGAAAAGCAATGCAACATGTGAAGAGTTAACGACAAATGCTTTGTATGTGAGCTCACACAATAAGAGCTATCTTGAATTACATAACAACAATCAAATGACAATCATGAAGAAGCATAACAATGAAAGAATATGAATCAAAGCTAAGAATCCCTTTCTCTTTTGAATCCTAATGGCTACTCTAATTCTAATTACATAACTAATTCAAATAATCTAATGTCCTCTCATGAAGAGAGAGCACTCTCTTTTTATACATGAGAGCCTTGAGATAAGATAATCATCTCATTATTACAGATCCATATTCTCTCAACCTATTTTCCATTTTTACAAAATATAATCACTTTGTCCTGCATATCTCTTATATACTTAGATAGGAATATTCCAACCAGTCTCCATGGTCTTCCTTTAGATGGTCTTGAATTATATTCTCAAATATTGAAATGGTGAAGAGTATTCAAAGAGTCCTTTGAATTAATCTTCCATATTCCTACACATTACAAAGCTCACACATATTTGATATATATGTAGAAAACGTGTTGATTTTCTAACATTTTAATCACAAATTCCTTTTAAATACTAAAATGAATAAAGTGGATAACAATAAAGTGAATGTGAAACCAAAGTATATTTATGGAAATGATATCATGAAAGGTTGTGGGGCGATGAAATGTGAGAAGGGATGATGGGGAAGGTGGATGAGAATGGGACATTTCTAAGCCCCAACACCTTGGGAGGATATTTGCAGTAGAGAAATGACATAAAGGATGGAGCACTAGGCATAAAAGTTCAAGGTAGAGTTACCTAGATCCTTATAATTTGTATTTTATGCATGAATGTGGGGTATTGTTGGGGTGGTGATTAAAAGTGTAGGACTTTTGGGCAGTTCTTTCCTGCCTACACATTGAATCCTAGTCTGGAGTCCATGGGGGGTTTTCCAGCTATAAGGTACATTAATATATAACATAGAATTAAAAAATAAAAGGATTCCATGAGGAATTTACTACTACAGGAAAAGAAAATCAACAATGAAACAAATGGACAGGAACAAGAATGTATTTATTAATCAAAACAAAAATTTGTTTACATAATTATTACATCTTAGATAAATCTGGAACAATTCTCCCCTACGTTTAGACTCCTTTGTTATCTTTTGTATTTCTTGTTTCTTCTTGTGTGGAAATGGAATCAATATTTTTGAAAAATTCCCTCTATATTGAACCGAGTTGAACCCCCTTTCACAGTTTTCTTTCCCCGTTTATCTTTTCGTTTCTTGGCAGTTGAAATGTTCAGACCCTTCAACTTCCCCAACTATTTCTTGTTTTCTTTTCTTAGGTAGTTACATGAGATTCCAATATCTCAAAACCATTTTAAGGGGGGTTTTCCCGCTATAGTACATACTAATATATAACATAAATTAAAAATTAAAGGATTCCATGAGGAATTTACTACTACAGGAAAAGAAAATCAACAATGAAACAAATGGACAGGAACAAGAATGTATTTATTAATCAAAACAAAAATTTGTTTACATAATTATTACATCTTAGATAAATCTGGAACAATTCTCCCCTCTGTTTCTGACTCCTTTGTTATCTTTTGTATTTCTTGTTTCTTCTTGTGTGGAAATGGAATCAATATTTTTGAAAAATTCCCTCTATATTGAACCGAGTTGAACCCCCTTTCACAGTTTTCTTTCCCCGTTTATCTTTTCGTTTCTTGGCAGTTGAAATGTTCAGACCCTTCAACTTCCCCAACTATTTCTTGTTTTCTTTTCTTGGGTAGTTACATGGTACAATATCTCAAAACCATTTTATAATTATTAAATTGATAAGATTTGTTGGTCGTGGTGACTTAAACACTTTGTTTTCCCCTACTAAATCATACCGCCACTTGTCACAATCTCTTTACCATACATGTGGAGCTAAAAATGTAAAATCCATAATTAAATGCGTCCCGCGCTTGTTGCAACAACTGTATTGCAGCAATTGTTCGAGCACAGTGTTGCAACAACTGTTCCAACAATGTTGCAACAAATGTTCCAACAAAAACAAAAAACGTGTTACAACAATAGGAATTTGACACTTATTCCTTCCTAGAATTTATTAACTTGAAATTGAAATATTTTTGGGTTGATGTAGATTGCTTGAGTCCAAAGATGCTCCTGCATCATCGGGCATCCCCAACTCTTCATCTTCCCCAATCTCATCATTGACTTCTCCTCTTTTGTCCTTTTCCCCCATTACAATAGATAAATAATGTCTCATGCTTTATGTTTTAAACGTAAATTTATTCTCTCTCTCTCTCTCTCTCTATAAATAAGTTTTCTTTTCATACATTTACATTCCCTATGTTTACATTGAAGGTACTATGGTATTGTAGGTGTGGAAACTGGTCGAGATGGCATGATTCCCTTCATACCGTCAACCCTATCTCCTAACTCGTCCATAGCCTTGAATCTTAACTGTGCCAATCCTCATAACTTGAGCCAATATCCAATTTTTGTTGTGGGGATCCAATCCATATAATTTCCCCATTGGGAGGATTTTGGTCTTCAAAATATTCCAAGGATAGGTGAGGGAACTTGCCTGTAATATGGTTCCTCTCATACCATTTTTATTTCCTTGGAGTCTTCCCTTTGATGGAAATCTACCAAATTTATTTCTATCCTCTACAAGTTACTCATTCTTTTCATTACATAGTTATGTCTTCTTTCAATTCTTCAAGAGCCTACAATTGAAAGTATTCAACAGTGGGGAGAAATTGATGGTCCTCTTCTCCATCCAACATGGAGGGTTCAAAATTTTTTATATGCTCCACATTCACCATTGAGATAATATTCATACAAGGAGGAATTATCAATCTCAAATAATTCTTGCTTCTTGTTCAATGATGTCAAAAGCTTCGTATTTGAGTGGCTTGAGTTTCTTTGTTGCTCCTTGTAACTATTCTTTGTGGAGGTAAATCCAAACCTTATCTCCAACATGAAACTTATGATCTTCTCTATCTTGGTCATGTTTGGAATTATACAACTATTAACTTCTCTCAAGCTACTCCTATACCTTCAGTTTTATCTTCTTGATATTGTCTACAAACCACATAAAATTTTAAGAACCACACCTAAATTTATATGTATAATATGTGGGAAAATCCCATGATACATAGGAAAATTTGAAGGCTATTTATCAACAATATAATATGTATATATAAGTTTTTGGAGAGTCTTTTACTGAATTATATAATCTTGTAAAATATTGGTGAATTTTTCACTAAATTATAAAACATTGTGAAGCCTTGGTGAGTTTTTTGATATAGTATAAAACCATAAATAATAATAGGAAAACATATGCATTAAATTGTAATATACTCATTTTACATGTTTGGGAAAAAAAATAATTTTTCCCTCCTCCAGATAATGTTGCAAGCATCGAGGGTTGTGCTTTTCAAGGTTCTTACTCTACACTCTTGCACGTCCCTCTATCAGTTTTGATGATATTTCACCACAAAGTTCTTATATGTGTTGATCTTGACCACCACCTTTGTCAAGTTTAGGAGATATTAATATTTTCTCTGCCATTTATATTATGGATTATTTTTTACTAATTCATCGGTTATGAAAGGAATGTTTGATCCAAGTGGATATTGGTGGCCACCCACCTATTCCAGCTGACTCTTGATAGTTGTTAGTTCAACACATTCTTCTGTAATATTTTGTAATTGTGGGTTCTACACTTTCGGGGATGTATGAAGCCCTGCACAGCTTCCAGGTGGAGATTGGTGGCTTCCCACCTAATCCAACTAGCTTATTTTGGAATTTTTCATGTCAGTACATCTTTTTGTACTTTCAGGTTCGTTTTGGGACCCTAAACAACTTTTTTTGGCTTGTCACAGTCAAAATATAGATGAAGTTAGATTTTGATGGAATAATGTATAGTTCTCAAAAACAYCTTTCCAATGGGTTATCACGCTCCTAAAACAGAGGTCGTATGCAAAATTTATGACCCCGGGAAGTTGAGATACCAACTTACCCATCAGGGCCCACATAAATTTTGGCGTTTCATATCCTAGGGTTAGGTTTTTGGATGTCTAGGGTTTTAGAATTCATGAGTAATGTCAAAAAGGCCTTTGGAGCCTCATTGTAATCATTCTTCTCAGATAAATGCGCATATCAACGACATCTCTCCTTAGAGAGAGCTACCACCATTCGAGCAAGTTGTTTTCAGTTCTGCAGTTTTATAGTTTCAACCTATTTTATTTATTCAATAAAAGTTATTGTTCACTGGATATATTTTTTTGTTCTCCGTATATCTGTGTTGTTGTATTCATTCTGTTATTCCTTTCATTCCGCTCATAAATCTAGATCAGTGATATCATAGCGATCTTCTCTTCATTTATTTTTCTTCGTGCATGTCCCCAACAAGATCTGGGTACAAGAAGTTGGGACTTGAACCAGTCAAGCCTTTATAAGATCGACCATGCAGAGCCCAAAAAAAACCCATGGGGGATGAGAAGAAAGATGATGGAGCAAGAGATCCTTTTAAAATTTTGCTCGAGGAATCCCTTGTGCGACAAAGGAACAAAATGATGGAGAAATGTGCATAGATCCTTCGGTGGCTGCCCATAGGAGACACATATTCATTAAGCGGCCATGCAACCCCCTTAAAGGTACAAGTAAATTTTGATATTCCATTATTTGAAGGATTGATATATGCGGATGCTGTAGATAAATGGATGAATCTGCTTGAAGGATATTTTTCGG
Organism: Picea sitchensis; assembly: GCA_010110895.2. NCBI lineage: Eukaryota > Viridiplantae > Streptophyta > Pinopsida > Pinales > Pinaceae > Picea > Picea sitchensis. The sequence continues at coordinate 62,891 of SNQJ01S0073421.1, read as the reverse complement.
TCCACAATTTTTCCGACAAGGAAAAGATTACTTTTTCACTCCTTAAGGCCATCCCCCATGTTAAGGATTGGTGGGATACTTACTCTGAGAAAAGGGCCATAGAGGAATATGCAATATTTGTGGTTTCCCCGACATGGGATTCCTTCAAGGATTCCGTTAAATAACAATACTACCCTGTTGGAAGCTACGAGGACCGGTACACAAGATGGACCAGGTTGTGTTAGGAAAGGGACTAGACAGTACCAGATTTCACCAATATTTTCCATACCCTGCGCACTAAGTTGGGTATCAAAGACTCTGAACGACATCTGGTGCTCAAATACTGTGGTTTTCTTCATAGATACATTCAAACAAAAATGGATTTTTTGGACATCGCATAGTTAGGTGCAGCTTATAGATATGCTGTCAAGATCGAGCAAAAATTTAAGCAGAAGAGGCAAGAGTTTGGATCTACAAAATCCTCACAACTGAAGCAGGGAAAAGGTTGTCCCAACCCACACAACAAGGGACATAGCAAAGATGGCCGCTCTTAGGACAACTAGTCCAAGTTGCAACCCAATAAGTGTAATGCGAAGTTGAAGAAGGACACGGGAAAATGGTGTGAATACCATAAAATCCCTTGGCACAACACCGAAGAATGTTGCTCCAAGATATCATTGGTGGCTAAGATGAAAAATTTCGAGTCAGAGGCAGATTCTGACTCTGAATCAAATCCAAAAAGTGGGAAGAAGACCATCGATGTTGAACCCAGTGCCACTGCCACTACCACCAAATTCCAACCAAGTGAACTATAAGAACCAGAGGAAGGGGAATGCCTCTTTCACTCACAGATGTGGGTAAAGGGGACTTCGCTGCATTTCATTGTTGATAGCAGTAATCAGAAGAACCTGATTTTAGCAGAGGTCTTCAAGCAGTTGGACCTGCCGATAAAACCACACCCACAACCCTACACCATCGACTGGCTTCGCCAAGGATGATATCTTCACGTCAGCCAACAATGTCATCTTCCCTACAACATCAAGCACTTCAAAGACGAGTTATTTTTTGATATTTCACCCCTTGAAGTTTGTGATGTTATTTTAGGCCAACCATATTTGTGGAAGCAACATGTTGTGTATGAGTCTAGATCCTACAGTGTTATTATTACTTTGGGTAGAAAATTGTACAGGATACCAGAGGTAGCTTCGTCTACCACTATTTCTTTAATCTCTACTAAGAAATATAGAAAGGTCATTTCACAGACCAGGAAGTTCATCTTCTTTATGATCCGTTCTTGCAGTAAGCATAAGGTTGCCGCCACATTCATGACCTATACATAGAGCCTCTCTTTCCAGTAGAATCAAGTGGACAGGATCGTGGAAGAGTACAAAGACATCTTCTCCTCACCCACCGAGGTACCAACAGACTGACAAGTCAAGCATCCAATTGATCTAACCCTCGGTGCACTATTTCCTAATGGAATAGTCTATCGTCACTTATTGATGGAAAATGATGAAATCAAGCACTAGATCTAAGAGCTTCTTCAAAAGGGGCACATCCAACCCAACTCCTCCCCTTGCGGAAGCCCGATTTTGCTAGTGTAGAAGAAATACGTGACCTAGCGACTCTTCATTGATTACAGAGCATTAAACAAAATCATAGTCCGGAAGTGGTACCTAATTCCCCAAATTGAAGACCTTCTTGAACAACTCAAGGGGAAAAAGTTCTTCAACAAGATTGACCTAAAGTATGACTACCACCAGGTTCCCATCGAACCAACTAATGTATGCAAGAGAAATTTCAAATATAAATGTCTCTTGAAATGGATGGTCATGCCCTTTGGCTTAGCAAATGCACCAACAACTTTCATGAGATTGATGGATGATGCATTGAGACCCTTCACCAACTCTTTTGTGGTGGTATATCTGGATGACATACTCATCTTCAGCAGAACTTGGGAGGAGCACATGCAACATATTCAACAGGTTTTAGGCACTCTGCGACATCACAAGTTATATTCCAACTTGGAAAAATGCTCCTTTGGCATGAACATGGTCCAATAATTGGGCTACATTGTTAATGAGAATGGGGTACATGTGGATCTAGCTAAGAACCAAGTCATTCGTGACTAGCCAACCCCGACCACACTAATCGAGCCTCAAAGCTTCTTGGGACTTTCCAACTTCTACAGAAGGTTTGTGTTGGGATTCTCCCATATTGCATGGGCCCTCAACCAAGTAACCAAGGGCGGTGGAAAGGAAAAGTTCGCATGGGGGAAGGCACAACAATAAGAATTTGTTGATCTGAAGCATCGCTTGTGCTCAACTCCAGTACTCTCCTTACCTGATCTGCAACCATTCGAGATTGAGACTGATGCCTCCAACTACACTGTAGTCACATTTATCACTCAACATGGTCATCCAATAGCATATCATAGTGAGACACTCTCAGATACTATCCAAAAATACCTCGCATACGACAAAGAAATGTATTTCATTGTGCAAGCCTGCCGTAAATGGAAAAATTACATTCTAGGAAAGGAGACAATAATCCACACTGATCACAAGCCTTTGTAACTCATATAGACACAGGGGAAGTTGCAGAATGACCCCATCAAAAGTGGTCCACATACCTACAATAGTTCCATCTCAACATCAAGTATAAAATAGGGAGCAAAAATCGTGTCGCTGAATGCCTCAGTCACCCTCCCATTGCTGGAGTCACCACAGTGATCCATTCCTATGGTCATGAGACATTTGAGCGGCCCCAATTTTATCAACATGACCCTAACTTTTCCACCACCTATCAACTATTGGGTATAGGAGCAAATGTCACCGATTTTCACATCTAGGATGAACTATTATGCCATCTGGGCCAAATTTGTGTTCCCAAAAGTGAGTGTGCAACAATGATTTGGGAGGATCACTATAGTCAGATGGTAGGACATTTTGGCGTGGAGAAAACAGTGGCTGTTCTACAAAAATAATTTTATTGGCAAAAACTTCGACAAGATGTCAACAAGTATATCGGATCTTGCAGTTCCTGTGCCATTTCCAAGCCAACCATCAAGATTAAAGGATTATTGATCCAAAAAGGATCCAAAAAATACTAAGAACAACTGAGAGCTTGCAGAAGCAACTTAGGACGCTCAGAATGGCCTCAGGAGATAGAGAAAGGGCAAAAATGCAAAGTTCTCAAAATTTAGTGAAAATGAAATCATTGCGAAAAGTGCATCACAATATTTCCAACGATGCAAATGGATCATCAAACAGAGTTACGGATGAAAATATATTCATGGTCAAAGTTTAGTCAACCTAGCCCAGTCAACAAAGGGATGAGTCAACATCCACATTGCTAACATCAAAACTAGTACGGATGACGTCAAAATTTGTACAACACACATGGCAGGAGAAGGAGGTGAAACGTGTCAGGATGACATCAACATGACGACGTGGCAGCATTAGAGGCTGCCATGTGTCACCCATATTTGGCATTTATGGACCGAACCGTGGACCAGTAAGATTTTTCCATGTGGCAGTCCGTACGATCCATATAGTGACATGGCGTTCATATGATGACATGGCACTTACATGGTAGGATGATAGTGCAGTGGATCACGTGGTCGAATAGGAGGTTTCCACATGGCCCAGTCATGGGCTACCATGTGGCAGTGGGAAAATGCCCAATGACAGTCCATAACCAAAAATTTGAAAAAAATAGGATTTGGTGGGTCCACCAAATTTGGCGGGACCATGCCAAATCCAGACACAAACTATCAGATAGAACCTTTACTATAACCATCGCCAAAACTAGAGGAGTGGACTTTGGTTATATATATATATAGTGTTATAACAATCAAGCCAAAAGGGGGAGGCCCGCAGGTTTGACCCCGGGACTTTGTTGGTGAGTTCTTTGCTTGGTGTGCTGTCACTATTGTCATTGATGTCAATTGAGAATGGTGATAAGGAATCATGAGACAAAGGTTTTAAGGTTTGAAAGAAACTACATCAACAACCGTTGATTATAATGGATGATAGATCTATGGTGCACATTTATATCGGTGCATGGAAACAAATGAAAGTTAACAAAAGACAGCGGGGGCCATCTCCAAAGTCTCGAAACGCGAAGTCCTGATGAGATCTGGACCATTGGATTGAGGAAAGTCATGGGCT